>PISX010002289.1:0-165337 GCA_004024625.1 Mellivora capensis
TTTGTTTTGTGAGATTAAGAGTCACTTATGGTTTGTCTCCCTCCCAATCCCATCTTGTTTCTTTTCTTCTTTTTCTGCCCCCCTAGTCCCCCATGTTGCATCTCCACTTCCTCATATCAGGGATATCATGTGGAAAAAAGATATTCTAAGCAAACACTAACAAAACGAAAGTTGGCGTGGTAATGTGGATATTAGACAAAGTAGAGTTTTGGGCAAGCTAGCTCCCTCCGGCACCCAGCCATGGGCTTTCACTCTCCACAGTTTCACTGCTCCTGTTTCTTGCTTTTATTAAGAGGGTAAGAGCCAAATCTCTTGGAAAAGTAATTGTTTGTGGGTTCTTGCAAAGTATTCAACCAAGAGCCAAGGAATTGCCAAACTGTGACCTTTCACCCCCTACTCCTCACTGTGCCCAAGGCGGAGTAGATAAAGCTTTGCAGGCAGGGGTGAGTTGGGGAGCAGGGGTCATAAAAGAGATAGCTGCTCCTGCTCCCATTCTCAGTTACATCCTACAGGATATGGCCCTTGATGGCTGTCTTCTGCAGCCTTGCATGAGGGTCTCCTTTGGCCTGAGAGGCCATCTTTGCTTCCCACCTGCTACTGCCACTAGCCTTTTCTCTTTCTGTGGCCCTTCTTGTCCTTGGCCTGCTGGAAAGCCTTCCTAACCTCCAGATCAGAATTAGAAGCCCCCTCTCACAGTGCTCTGTGCTCATTCTTGTTACAGTGTCTATCACTCAGCACTGTAACTGCAGGTGAGCTGATCTCTCTCCCCATTCCCTTTTCCCCAAAAGATACAGACTCTCAGAAGGTGGCAAAAGCATCTCTTTTCCCTTTCTGTTCCTTCTACTCAATATCAGTGTAGGCACACAGAGGGGGCCCCTGTCCTACAATCAAGGACATTGGCAAACTGGCAAGGACATTGTAGGTCTACAATCAAGGACATCTGCCAATCTCAGCAGCAGTGCCAAGGACCACATCTACAGAGCTCTGAGGTCTCCAGGGAATGGATGTCCAAAATTATCCATCAACAAAACCAGAACACCACCTGGGAGGAGCTCTTGCCCCTCTGGTTTGTAGATAAGGTCCACAGGATCCTGGAGGTTGCCTGGATGTGTCTCTGTGAAGCAAGGGTTGGCTGTGTTAGCATGACTTTGACTCCCTCCCCTCCACTCTGCATCGGCACAACAATCCCATTTAATTCTCGCTTACATTTCAGGCTTTCTGACTGGCCTCATCAGAAGAATGAGTCTGAGGTTGAAAAACAGAATCCCTTAACCTTTAACTTCAATCTGGTCCAAGGCCATCATTTCACAGAATGGACCACCAACATCCAGGTAGAGGAAGGGATGGTGTGTCTTGCAACCACATCTCATCCCTGACCCTTATGAAGGGGAAAATCCTGAACAAGTGACCCACTCTCTTCAGACCTCAGTTTCCTCATTTGTAAAAAGGGGAGAAGAGTAGATATGTCTCATATGGGGTTGTGGTGTGGATCAGTCAGATGAGTTAGGTCAAGAGTAGAGGCATTTGTGACTATTACCTATGATGATGGTGGTGATGGTGATTGTTGATTATTAGGCATTATTATTCTCACTCAATCCAGTGTGCTCTTTCTCCTCTATCCAGCTGGCTCTGAGACATAATCTAACATGCCAGGACCTTAGCCAGAGATGAAGGATATGAAACATAACCCTCCCAGCAGCCTTGTTCTCCAACTATGGTTACCCCATTAACAGCAGACTGATTTCAAGCTGGACCTTCTCCATCTCTGGGTAGCCAAGCCTCAACCAGGGACACTTAAAGAAGGAAATCTAGAAATTCTCCAGAAGGAAAGATGAAGACAAATTTCCTATATACCAGTGGGAGGGGCTGAACTCTTTCTTTTAAAAAAAAAAGTATTTATTTGACACAGAGAAGGAGAGAGAGAGCACAAGCAGATAGAGCAACAGGCAGAGGGAGAGGTAAAAGCAGGCAGAGAAGGGAAGCCTGGCATGGGGCTAGATCTCAGGACCCTGGGATCATGACCTGAGCTGAAGGCAAACGCTGAATGAGTGAGCCACCCAGCCACCGCAAGGAAGAACTCTTTCTTGTCAACTTATTTCCCCTTCCCTGCCCATGGCCTTTCTCCCAAACCCAGATTTTTCACTCTGATGTGAGGTCTCCCATCCCATCATAAGGTGTCACAATGGCCCACCTCACACACGAGAGAAGGGGGGGGCCTGGAAAGTGCCTTTGGTTGCGAGGTGACAGTTGGCTGGTCTAGTGGGAACCAAGCCAGAAACCCATTCACTTGCCCAGGACTTAGTCCTTGCCAAGAACAAGCTTGGTCCACCAAGCCCAGGCCTCCGAAATGGCCCCCACATCCCAGCAGCACAGGGCCTGATTACAGGCAGCAATAGAGGCTAGTTATTTTTAGTTATATATCTGTTTTCAGGTGTATTCAAAAAGATCTATCACCAGCCCATTCAGTCCTGCATTTAACAAATTTTATAGTCTGGACAAGGCGTTTTTAAGTTACAAATGTGAGATGATTTACAAAACAAATGTATAATAGATGTGGTCATTTGCCAACATGACAGATCTGGACATGTCTAAAAATTCTGTTTTCCTTTTACAGATGGAGAAACAGGCATCCAGGAGAGGTAAGTCATGACCCAAGGTGACTGGGTAAGAACTGAGGCTAAGAGCCAGGTCTCCTAGCTACAATGTGGGGTCCATTTGTCCTTATTCTGACTCCTGTGTGACCAGTTCCACTGACTGAGGGGCCAGATCTCCAGAGAGGCCCTGGGTGATCACAGAGTATCTGAAATGCAGAGATTACTGTCTGGACAGTATGTTTTAGCTCAGTGTATCCTGCCATCAATAGATGAATCTACAGATCAAGGCTCTTCTTGATCCTGTGCCCATGCAAGGGTGATCCATATAGTGATGGAAAGTGGGGCTCAGGTCCACATTGCCTGGGTTCAAGTCCACGTTCCACCATTTTCCTAAGCTGCTGCGCAAGGTGGGCAAGTCCCGTTCACAGTGAGTCTCCTTTATTCTCATCTGTGCAGTGGACATATATGTTGATTACGTCATTGGATTTTTGGTGAGGTTTAAATGAAATTAGCTCTAAAATCCTGGCACATTACTGATGCTCAGTGTGAACTGCTGGGGATGGGTACATATCTAAGATCTCTTCTCTAAGGAAGAATGTTTCAGTTCGTTGTTGCTGCATAACAAAGTAATACAAAAGTTTGAGACCGAAATCAATAATGATTTGTTAATTCTCCTAATTCTGTGGGTCAAGAATCCAAGTAGGGCAGTTCTTCAGCTCCACGAGGTATTGGCTGTGTTCACTCACTGCTTTCAGCAGGTGGTCAGACTGTTCTGGAAGGTCCAGGAAGATGTTTTCCTCCATCTGGCTCCTCGAGGCTTCTCCATGCAGCCTCTCATTGTCCACGTTGTGTCTCATCATTCGGTGGTAGTGTGAGCTTCTTGCCAGCCCGATGACAGACTTTCAGAGGGAATGTTGAAACTGCCAGGCCTCTTAAGGCCCAAGCTCAGAGCTGAGAGAGCATCACTTCTGCTTCATCCTTATTGGCCAAAGGCAAGCCACAAGCCCAGCCCAGATCCAAATTTGGATGGAGCAGTCAGTGTGTTCAGAGAAGAAGTCCTCCATTGGGCATCTTTGGGAGCTGCATACCATGGTTAGGGTCCAGAGCTTTCCCAGTTATCCAGGCAGTCCAAGCCACTGCCCCATGCCCAATCCCCCAGCTCCATTCATGCTCATAGTCCAGTGAGTTCCACCAAGACATCATGCCCCCTTCAATAATTAGCTCTTCAAATGAGTTATTCATTGCCTGGATAACTTGTCCTTGTAATCCTAATTCAGCCATGACTGTCTCCGGGAAGCCCTGCATGGTTCCCAAGATTGGGGTGTTATTTACTTCCCTAGCATCTTGCATCTCTCCTTAAAACTCATCACCCCTGGGGGGCACCTGGGTGGCTCAGTGGGTTAAGCCTCTGCCTTCGGCTCAGGTCACGATCCCAGGGTCCTGGGATCGAGCCCCGAGTCGGGCTCTCTGCTCAGCGGGGAGCCTGCTTCCTCCTCTCTCTCTGCCTGCCTCTCTGCCTGCTTGTGACCTCTGTCTGTCGAATAAATAAATAAAATCTTAAAAAAAAAAAACTCATCACCCCTGTAAATAACTGTAAATTCAATGTCCATTTCCTTCCCATGAGGTCCCATGAGGGCAAGGACCCTGTGAACCTTGCCCATCACATCATCCCCAGTACCTGGCTCAGTACCTGCTACCTGGTAAATATCCAGAAACTGTCCAAGCATGTCCTAACTCAGCAAGGGGCTTGGCACTCGGATTCCAGCCTCACCTTCTCCCCTTCCACCCTGTGTGGAAGGCTTCAGTAAAGATTAATGAGCAGGACATTTACTGGGGATGGAAGAGAAGGAAAGGAATCAGGGTTGGGTGAAGGGAAAAGTTGAGCCATGACACAGTCTCAACGAAGACCTTGGCTAAGCCCATGGGAGCTCTGAAGATGGACTTCCACTGGGGTCAAGGGGCTAGACTTTCATTCCCCTGCACTGCCAGTCTTGGTATGCAGGGACATAATCATAAGCAAAGTGGATGTCTTCACCTGAGTGCAAGACCCAGATAGCTGGGAGCTAAAAACATTCAACTGGCAACACTCTTTAAACTGAGTGGGGGCAGGGATGAAGAGGGAGTGAGGGGGACAAGACTTTCACCTCTGAAATGGACCTAAGTAGCACATTGACACTTGGCCTTCATCTCTCTGTGCCTCCTTTTTATCATCAGTGGAATGAAGATGGTGATAGCCCCTTCTCAAACCCCATGGAAGGACCTAAAATAAATAATCGGTATCAAATGGTTTTGAAAATGTTCAAAGAATAGGGTGCCTGGGTGGCTCTGTCGGTTAAGTGTCTGATCTTTGGTTTTGGCTCAGGTCATGATCTCAAGGTCATGGGATTGAGCCCCGAGTCAGGCTCTGCACTCAGAGCAGAGTCTGCTTTCGACTCTTCCTCCCTCTCTCTTTGCCCTTCCCCACTCACGCTCTCTCTCTCTCTCAAATATTAATAAAGTCTTTAAAAAGAAGAAAGAAAACATTCAAAGAAGAGGAGGCTAAGAAGAAGGAAAAACTTGGCAGGTGTCCTGAAACATCAAGAGGAGGATGACTCCGGTCCCTGCTCCAAGTTTGTCAAGAGGGAAACTTATGGGACTCAGGTCACATCCACAGACAATTCAGATGGGAAGGTCTTGTCTTAAGCAAGCTCTCAACGCCACCAGCACCCAGTTCAGCCCTTTAGAAAAAGACTTAGATGAAGCCTGGACAAGCCTTAACACCAGCCTCCATGGAACTCAGGGTTATTCCCCTTGTCTTCAGCGATTCCCTAAGGAGAAATTACAACCCAGCTTTATTTGGCCATTGCACCAATATTTACATCAACAGGCACTGTCTGGCCAGGGAGTGGAGACTTTTGCTTCAGGCGGGAACGCCAGATCCTAGGTGCATAACGAAAGGAACATGGACTGGGTAGAGGTTTATCTTGATGGGAAAGACCCCTGGTGTGGTCTTATCAGCTTTTTGCATGTCCCCCATTGGATGATAAACCACAGCAGGAGAGCAGAGGCCCAGGATCTCAGACCTGCACATTTTAACTTCCGCTTCTCCTCCCAAGCATATGATGTAACCAGGAGGTTCTGTTTGGGTATGTTTGTGGCAGGCATCAGTTCCTTTAAAGAACAAAGCCACAGCGATGATATTGTTCCCCAGTAACCGAGATGCCAGTGGCTGTTGTCATGAATGTTAGGACCACTCCCTGGCTTGTCTATCCTGGCAGCGAGGAGAGTGAACTGACTCTGGGGCGGGGCCTGTGCAGAAGAGGTCAGAAAGAGGAAGAAGAGAGAACCACAGATGGTCTGAAAGGATGACCAGAGTTCCCAGGCTCCCCTCTTTAGATATTAGGTTTTATCATCCCTTACTACACACAGAGCACTGAACAAGCAATTGAAGTCCTTTATCTTGTTTGATCCTCATGCCCACCTTGTTTCCATGTGACTGATGATGGGACAGGGGCTCAGAGAAGTGAACTCCCCTACAGCTGAGTGATTGCAAAAGGATGTGAACCCAGGGCTTCGGCATAAGTTCTTGATCACCAGCTATGTGGGGTAGCCTGGGCAAAGTGATCAAACAGAACGAGTCCTAAAAGCTCGATTTCATATGTGTGTTACACAACGATAATATCCATATATTATGAGTAACATAGCTCTAGATGTTTCCTGTTCTATCCACACCCTCTTTCTTCTCCCCCTCGCTCCCTCCCCATTCACTGAGGTCCTATGTTATGTCGGACAATGTGAATGTTGAGACACCTATACCATTGGTCCTGTCCATTCTCCCTCTTTCATTGTGTCTCTTTAGAGAGGCATTCTCTTAGGGAAGTCAGATGCAAAAGCAAATTATTACAATGCCGTGGATCTCGTGATGTCTCAGAGATCCAAAGAGAGTCCTGCAGGAACACAGAGAGGCAGCTTCCATGCTGGAAAGGTTTCAGCAAGGGGAAGCCACGTACACTTGGACTTCATGGATACCCAGGGGTAAAGAAGAAGGAGAAGGGCAAAGCTGGAGGAAGACATTGTATGTGCAAAGCTACATAAGAGAAACGAGCTTGGAGGTTGGGAAACAGTGGAGCAGAGTGGAGGTCTAGAAGGAGAGTGGAAGGCAGCAAGGCCACAAAGGAAGCTCATTACAATAGACCATGAACACCAGGCTAAGGTGAACAGATTCGATCATAGAGACGCCGGGATGCCCACCAGATAGTTAAGAAAAGGGGTGACAAGATAGGCTCTGTATTTCAGAAGCGTGCAAGGTGGGCTGAGAACAAACCAGGGTGGTGGAGAGATTGGAGTCAGGGGAGCCAGTCTAGGGATGGTCTGAATTGTCCCAGCAGAGTAGCTGAGGCGCTCCTGGTCCCCCACTTCTCTCGGGGTGCCCGATGCCTCTTACAGCCTCTTCATCCTGGTGCCTCAGTGATGGTGTGCTTTGCCTTCCCCAAGCACCTGCCTCGTAAGTGCAGCCCGCTTATCTGCCAAGAATGACTCAAGAGTGGGCCCTCGCAGGCTAGTCATTTCCAAGAGCTTCCGACACTCCCAGAGCCCACCGCTTATTCTAACTGGGCTACTCCTGGGATGATGTCTTCACAGGTCACTTTATTTACACCAAAGACTTCATCTAAATTCAAAGAGCTTTTGGCTAAGATCTGGACGCCTGCCCTTCATCCTTTTGAGCAGACCCAAGGCTGCTTCTACCCCGAAGTCCCTCCCAGGGCAGTGAGGAAAGGGTCTGGCAACAACAGCTCCTCTCTCCCCAGCTGAAATAAAAGACTTCTCTGCTGGCACTCTCAGCTCTCAATTTCTCCAGCCACCCTCTCCAGCAGAGCCCCCATCTCCATTAATACTATTACTTGGGATGACATTTCCTCTGACTGTCGTTGTCTCTTTTTTTTTCCTCCTCCTTAATTCCCTAATTTGTCCTAATATGCCCATTGCCTGCGTATCAAGTCATCCGCGAAGCCGCCCCATTTCCAGGTTCCTTCCTTCCCATCAGCCAAGCCTCCGTCTCCCACAGAAATTACAGGGGAGGCAGCCGCAAGCCCGCAAGGGCAGGAAATAGAATTAGGGGACGTATTAATTGGGACATCAAGTCGGATTTCGTTCCAGGCACTTCCTTCCGTTAACCACTTTGAAGCTTCCCCTCCATGGCTCTGTTTCTCATTAGATAGAGCTCTTAATGGTGAGGGGTGTTTACGCATGGTGCAAAGATGTCATGCCCCAGCCTGCAGACTGGCAGGCCAAGCGGATCGGTGAAGGCAAGGGGAGGAAATGGCCAGCCAAGGGGGTCAGGGTGGCAGAGGGTGGAAGTGATGCTGAGAAAGGACTCGTTTTTTAGTGATGCTAAAAAAATAAAAATTTTTTAAAAAAGGAAAAAAGAAAAGAAGTGTGTTTCAAGCTGAAGAGATAGATTCCATCAAAGTGTCATTATTTTAAACTTCCCCTTATGTGCAATCTCCAGGGTCTGCACATTCATTTGCAAAGCAAGTTCCTTTCTCCTCCTTCTCTGTTGTAATTGTGCCTTTCCCAGACAGCCATGAATTCGCTGGCTCCTAGGACGCATGGATGCCTCTGCCAACACCTAGGAAACTGGTTGAAATCAAAGTATTTGGCCTGATCCAGAGAGAGGTGTTAGGACACCTCGTTCCTCTGTGTCTTCGGAGCTCTCAGTTTTCACAACATCTCCACTTAGGGACCCTTAGAAGCCCCCATTTGCCCCAGAACCGCCCCACCCAAGCCAGCCACCCCACCTCTTCTGAGGTCCTCCCTCTTCAAAGGTGTGGTTGGCTTACGCCTTTGTGGAATCCCCACTCAGAGGTGTTTTTGCCAACACTAATTCAAGGCTATGAGAAGAACTTATTTGTGGAAGGGTATTTTTCTTTCCACCGAGGCGGCCAAAACCACCAGCCTCCCTGGCCGGAGAGGAGAGGGAAGAGAAGAAACACTTGTTTCCCATGATCCTTGGTGGCAGCCCCATGGAACAAAGCATGGCGGGGAGACTCCAATCAGCTTTTCCTGAAACTCAAAGGTGGGTGCCTCTGTCCTGATCCCCAGGACAAGGCGCCCCCAGAAGGCAAACTCCCAATGCCCTCATGCAAGGCTGAGGTCCAGCCCTTCCAGCTGTCCTGGCCAATACACACACCGCAGCCCTAGCCTGGACACCCTTCAGTCCTCTTGAGCAGCCAGAAGCCAACATAAAGCAACTGAAAACCATGTTAAAAGCACAGAAGACAAACCTCAGCCCTGAATGGAAACCAAGTCAAACAACAGCTCCCCACCAACCAGCTTAAACGGATGAGGGCAGAGGTGCTTAGTTGTTGTTGTTGTTTTTTTTTTTTCCTTCCTTCCTTCTGCTTCTATCCCCACCCCAGGACCCCTTGCTCTTTAAATCCCAAGGGTTGAGAAGGTAGAGAGGGAACCAGGAAACAAGGGAACGCAGCTGGAGCTGGGTCCAGCCTTGGTTCCTGCACAAAGACCAGGAGCCCCGCGGGGCGGGGCTGGGGTGGGGGCGTGTCCTCCTCGATGGGCATGCGCAGTTAGGACTGCTTGGGGCTTGGGGCGTAAGGACGTAAGTGAGTTTGCGCTTCTTGAGAGACAACGTTGGGGAACTGGTACGGGTTCGGGGTTCCCTGGAGGAACTAGAAGATTCTCCAGATCCTCCAGATCGCCCTGTGTCTCCCTCACCTCTGTATTCTTCTGCCTCTTGGCAGGACCACCTCCTCCTCCTTCCTCACCCCGCTGGTGAGGGGCTAACGACTTCCCACAGGAGCCACGTGAGCCCACCGGGACAGGAAGCCTCTGGGTCTCAGCGCCAGGGCTGTCTTCCTGGAGAAGATACTGTGATTTGTCCCCTCGGGCTAGATGCCACTCCTGCCTGGTCCAGACGACTGCGGTCAGAAGGGAGGAGTCGCGTTGTACCCAGGCGGGGCCAGAGAAACCACCCAAGTGAATTGCGGGAAAACAGTCCAGGGCGCCATTATCCACAGAAGATACCCCACAATCGTCTGGCACATTCGAACTCATTTAATGGTATTTATTTAATGTTATTTCATCTTGGAAATCACCTTCATTCCCATCTTCATTCTTCTGACTTATTCCTTTCTTGACCAGCATTTATAGAGTGTCTACTACGCGCGCACCGTCCTGTGTCCTTCTCCTTTCATGCATTTTTTCCCATTTATTCAGTAACTGTTTAGACAATAAATACACCTAGTGCACGCTTGAGGTTTACGATAGGCAAGACACACCTGTAAAGGACCAGTGACTTAACGACTTTTTCCTAGTACAGCAATTCCAACTGTTGGGGTAAAAAAGAAACTTCCTCTCTTGGGCAGTCCTCAGATTAGCCTGCGTGCGCCTTGCACTCCCTTGATCCCGAAGGAGCTGGCCCGAGAAAAGGAAACCGTTTCCCCGCTTGATCCATCTCCTCGTGAAAGCCCAACTGGAAGCTTTCTGGGTTGTAACATGACAGGGTCAGCCGGGTGGCTCTGAGGATCCCTTCCTACTCTGCAGTTGAAGAATGTTAGACGGAGTCTGTTCATCAGACTAATGGCAAAACCATGAGCCAACAAGAAGACAGACGCATCTCAGCGGATACGAGAGGCTCGCAGCAACCAGTCAGCGTGATCCCCGTGGAAATGAATTAAGGATCGAAGCCCAGCAAATCCATAACATCTTCTCACGGGAGGGGGCAGTGGACATGATGCCTTCACCTCCTCGTTTCTTAAGTATCTCGAGAATCTGACATTCGAAACATCAATGCGATGACTTACGTCAAACAGGTGCTCCTCAAACATTAATTACCTAAGAGTCCTGATGGGTTTCTATCCCGCCAGGTCAAAACCAGACTCCCAGATGCAGGAAAACAGACCGACACCTTTTTCTTCTGCAAGCGAGGGGAGTCCGTGGGACTGAACTTCCAGAAAGTTATGACTGACCTGGCGTCTCCAGGCAACAGTTCCTCTGGCAAACATTTGTCGAGCCTCTGTTAACACCGGCCACTATGCTAGGCACCCTCTGTGAGGACCAAAGAACCCCCGAATTAGTGTTTGGCCATTTATATTGGGCTTCAGCATCCATACATACGCCTTACAGTACAATGTCTAGAGGAAGCGGACAGACGAACAAAATCCATCCAAAAACTGCACATTAAAGGGGGAAAAAAATTCCACAGAGCGATGGGATTTTCAGCTGTGCTGTAGGAAAAATGACTTCCTCTCTGTAGGGTTTCTTTTTTTTCCATAAACCTAAAGTCATGGCAAAGTGACAGCGAGCCTCAGCCAACATGGCAGCAGGCGCACTGGTGGCTGTTCCTTAAGGAACGTTTCACTTTTAACTCTTACCTGGCTTTGCTGCTCTGAAACCAGCGGTGTTACTTTTCAGGCCTTAGCAAAGGAGCAGGGAGGGTATTCTAGGCTCTCCAAAGCCAGGCGGTCTTGAAGTAGCTCCTGAGAGCCAACAAAGAAAGAACAAAGGAAGAGTGAGGGTAGTAGCCATAGTGGGCTGCAATTTTATGAGAAACCCTCATCGCATTGATCATTTTTTCGCATCCAACCAGGCAGGACCTGTATTTGCTTTGTTTACGATGTGTTCCCAGAGCTTGCCGTCCTTCCTGGCCCACAGTAGTTGCTCAGTAATTTTTTGCTGCATGGATGGATCTGTATACGTTGGCCTGATTTGATTCTCCCAGAAAGATCAGGTAGGATTGTCCCCATTTCCCTCATGACAAAACAAAGTGATCTCTCTCCCCTGGTATGTATTAGTAGCCCATTTTACAGATCAGGAAAGTGAGACCCAGAGAAGTGATGTAACTTGCCAGGGGACACAGGGCTAAGAAGGAAAATGCAGGGGTGGCTTACAAATGCTACCCTATTTGCAGTAACTAGGATGGTGCCTACCACATAGAAAAGACTCAGTAAATAGTTTTTGATATGTTGAATAAATAAAAGTCCTGATCTGGGATTCAAGCCACCAATCGCTCCACTGCACCGCACTGCCCTCTGTCTTGGGTGCCACGTCCCACACTGATTTTCATATCTCTGAATCTCAGTCTCAACCTGTGACACTTCTAATGTTTTATTTATTTATTTGACAGAGAGAGATCACAAGTAGGCAGAGAGGCAGGAAGAGGGGGGAAGCAGAGAGCCTCATTCGGGGCTCAATCCTAGGACCCTGAGATCATGACCTGAGCCAAAGGCAGAGGCTGAACCCACTGAGCCACCCAGGTGCCCCAAAACCTGTGACACTTCTAAGACAGACCTCAAATATGATTCCACCAAATTGGGAGGCAAGGCTGCCTATTACAGTGTGGGCATACTGGCACTGATGACCCTCTCTCTTTCAAAGGAAGATACAAAATTCTGCTTCCCACCATAAGCCAGTTGAGTACAAATGGAACCCAAGGGATATCTCCAGTATCTCCCACCCCCAGGTAGCCACATCCAGTTGTCCAAGTTCACAGAAAACTATGGCAAGTCCTTAGATGCAAGGACAGTGAGGATTGAGCCCCCCGAGAAATAAGGGTTTGAGTCACCTCGCCCGGCAAACAGCCTCAAGCAGGAAGTATGGAACAGGCAGCTCAGGAGTAAGAAATATTACCCATAACGTGAGTAGTTACAGAAAATGGTTCTATTTGTGTCTGTGTGTCAGATATATATTTATGTATTTGAAATAACATTGCTTCTCTTTCTTTTCCCTTTCACGCCTCCTGCGAAATATGGCAGTGGTGAAATTTACCATTTCAGAAGTCGGGAGACACTAAAATACAGTCAGAAAACAGAAGACTAATTGTGATCCAGGAAGGACACACTCCTGGTAAACGCATCCAGGAACAGATACAGATTATTGCCCTGCAGGGAGAAGGCAAGTGTGTGTCTGTTTGCACAGGGAGGTGTGGATGTTTGCACGCAGACAAAGCTCACGTGGGTTCAGTGAAGGGATGGACTGTATCAGGCATAGCATGTTCTTGATGGCTTGGCATTCATTGCTCCTTCCTGGATGCAGTCCTTCTGAGGTCAGTTGTCCTAGAAGCAGAACCTGACATGAGAGTTCTTGCACAAGTTATTGATTCGACCTGTAAGGGAGTGAGAGAAGCGAGGTAGGGAAAAAGAAACACAGCCAAGATGTGCTGCTTTCCAATGCTGCATAGCCTCAGCTGAGCCTGTGAGGAACTCTGGAGTGTAAACTGCACCATGAATCAGTCCCTCTGTGAGACAGCGAGAAGGGCTTTTGTACCCATGAACCAAATGTCACATGTTGGCATCGGGCCATACTAGGGGTGGGGAAGGATGTAACTCCCAGGCACTGTAAACATGCCTGCTACTGCCAGGTGTGTGGGACACTGTTTTAGTTACCAGGCGCTCTTTCCAAAACGCAGCTACTGAAAGCAATAATAAACTTTTACTTCACCTCACAGTTTTTGTGGGTCAGTCATTTGGGAGTAGCTCAGTTGGGTGGTTCTGGCTCAGAGTCTCCTGGGAGACTGTGGTTTTGACTGGCTGGGGCTGTGGTCTCATCTGAAGGATAGACTGGAGCAGGAGGAGGTGCCTCCTGAGTCGGTCACTCACATGACCAGCAACATGGATGCCGGCTGTTGGCAGGAAGTCTCAGTTTCTCCCCATGGGAGCTTCTCCACATGCTGCCAGAGTGTTCTCAATACATGGCCATTATTTCCCCCAGAGCCAGCAAGCTGGGAGGTCAAGGAAGATGCATTAACACCTATGACCTAACTCAGAGGCCAGACACGGTTTCCTCTGACATGATGTGTTGGTCACACAGACTAGGTCTGATTCCATAGGGCAGGGACTGGTCAAAGCTGCAAACACCAGGAATGAAGATCATTGCTTGTTGGGGATCATCCAGGATACTGGCCACCCCAGGAGTCACCAGAGTTGGTTCCCCATCCAGATTTTATTTTAAAGGGTGATCTCTGCCTTGTTGTGCGTTAGTGGCAGGGTAGTTCCGGGTCTCTACCTTTCACTACAGAAATCAAGAGGTACAGCTGGGAAAGAGTCATGGGATCTCAGTCCAGCCAATTGGATGTCCTCTCCCCAAACTCTGCTTCCTGAATTTACTGGTTTGCTAGGGATTTCATAATGAGGTACCACAGGCTTTGGAGCTTAAACTTATTTTCTCACACTTCTGGAGGCTGGAAGTCCAAGATCAAGTCTTCCTCATGGTTGGCTTCTCTCTCCTGAGCTTGCAGGTGGTTGCCATCTTTCTCTGACCTTATGTGGCTTTTTCTTTATGTGTGTGTGTGTGTGTGTGTGTGTGTGTGTGTGTGTGTATTCCTGGTGTCTCTTTCTCTCAGTCCCAATTTCATTTCATAAGGACACCAAGTCAGGTCGGACCAGGCCCTACCCTAGTGACCTCATTTTGACTTAACCGCCCTTGAAAGGCCCTATCTCCCAATCCAATCATGTTCTGAGGCATCAGGAGTTCGAGGTTCCACACATCAACTGTAGAGTACACAATCCAGCCCGTAACACAGAATGAGGCAATAAGCTTCAGATAGCAGAGGTACGCTAACCTGAGTCCCCCTACCACGACTCTGAAGCTGTGGTCCCTGCTCCCTAGCCTCCAACAGCTTCCATGCCTCATTCCCACTCTCTAAACCTAATTTGTAAAACGTCCTGCCAATTCTGAGAGAGCCAGACTTTGCATCGAATAAATGAACTCTTGCTTAAGCCAGTTGTCATTGGCTTGTGTTTCTTAACAGTCAAGTCCCCTGACCAATACAGGGCTTTTTCCATATTTTCTGGAATGAATAGATGTCTCTTTTATCCTCAGGTGGGGGCAGGGTGTGGAGAAAAGTCCCTTTTCCAGTACAAAAGTACTCAGGTTAAATTAAAAACCTTCCTAACCACATCTTTCTTCTTGCCTGAATAACATATTTCTCACCTCATCCAGACACAGACATATACAAATCCACTAAGTTAAAAAGAAGGGGGAAGGTGTAAGACCTGTGGGGTTTTGGCAGTGAGTCAAACCACCATTCAGGCAAGTCGATTGTTACCCGATGCTATGCTTTTGTGACCACTGGCAGAACACTGGCCATGAGAACCATCTCTCACTGCCATGTATACCTATCTCTTGGAGATAGTCTTAAGACCAAGGCCAAAAAATTCAGTCTTCATTCTGTCAGACCCAGCTCCAATGCCGTCCTAGTGCACGAGCAGCCGCCATGCTGAGTGTCATTCTGGGCCTTAAATGGATATTTTTTTCACACATGCCACGTAAACACATCTAGCTATTTTTCCTGGTTCTCAATACAGAAAGAGATCTAACAGTAGAAGCAACATTGGATCTGGTGGGCTCATGGAGAGAGGGATACTGACCTCTAACAAAGCTACATCATAAGGGAGAGAGAGTCAAGGATGTTTTCCTACACACGTGCCTTATGCCCTCGCTCTTCATGGACTTAACCCCCACCCATGTAAGAAGCAACCTTTCTACACATTGTTTTTCCTTCTTTTTCTTTTCCTTTCTTTTCTTTTTTTTTGTTTTTGTTTTATGTTTGTTGGTTTGTTGGTTTTGTTTTTTGCTTTTTTCCTGATCTGCCCTGAATGTGTAACCTGACTCTGCCAGGCCTTCAGAGACCACAGATCAAATGTAGCTTAAATGAGTGTTGAGTCTCCCCTGTTCCTCCCCAGTTACTTTTTCTCCTTTTCTTTAGTAAGCTCACAACGGACCCCAAGAGCCAGGTAATCCTGAACCTGATAAGGATACTTCTTGCCTGCTAGAATGACAGGCTGCAAACGTTAAACATAGGATGAAGAAACACAATGAGGTTCCATTTAAAGCAAAAGAGAAAGAGAGCCAGAGAGCCAGAGAAGAGAGTTGGGCGGGGGGGAGGAGGAGAGATATAAATATCCCAGAGCAACTGAAAACTGTCATCCAAACATATGAAAATGTTCCAGATAGTTTAATGATAAGCAGGAAATTGCTGGAAAAACCAACAGTCATAGAAGGAGAAAATTGCAGTTAGAAGAGGAGGGGGTAGACTTGAGCTAAGTGTCCACGTCGTAAAGTTTATTATTTTATTAGTTTTAATAGTTGGGTAGATAAGCTAATAGCAATAGGATTTACTTTAAAGATCAACACCATAGACTCTGCTGTTTATTATTTGATAGCAATGTGTCTCCAGTGAGGGGAATATTAAATCTCATAAAAAGCCATTGCTTTAGTACATTCAGACACTTTCTGCATCGCACGCACATGGATTTTCCCCTATTAGTTCACATCTCTGGCCGGGGTTTTGTTTGGATAAGCCTTCTGGGGACATCTGCTCCTTGGGAATCTGTGAGAGCCATTTGAGCTCCCAGTTTGGATTCTCTGACCAGAGGGTGGACCTGGAGTTCACTTTTCTCAGAAGCCTTTTGAGCAGGAGATGATTCACTCATCTGGATCCTGAATATACTGTATAATGTTGATGAAGACTGAGTGTGATAGATGGGACCCCATCACGCTGAAAACTATTGTGAGCTAAAAGCAATAATGTATTGAACTTGCTTAGCACAGTGTCTGGTAAATCCTGAATGAATGCCAGCCATATAAGGAGATGGTAAGTGTAGAAGATAATTGTGAGCTCTGGAGTCGGAGCTGCGTTGAATGTCATGGCTCTGATCTTCCTAGAGTGCAAACAGTCTCCCCATCCTACCCTCCACCAAAATACTTATGACTCACAATTTGCTATCAATAACAGACACCACCTTAACCAAATTATCAAAGCCAATGTCACCAATCCTAGGACAAATCTTAATGTCATGTGCCTCCTGCTAGGATGAGCTTCTATGGTGTTCTTGCCAAAAGCACACACAACATCGATCCAATGCAACCCATCTAAACTGATGGACATTCTAGGAAATAACTGGCCTGTGCTTTTCAAAGCTGTTACTGTCATAAAATGCAAAGAAACATGAAGGAACTCTCCTGGACTAACAGAGACTCTGGAGGCAATGACAACTGAATATACTGAGTGATTCGGGAATTTTTCCTTTCCTTCTATTTTTTTCCTTTTTTCTTTTCTTCTCCCCTACCCCCTTCTCTGCTCTTTCTTCCTTCTTATCAACGTGCTGTAAGGGATGTCACTGGGATGATTTCTCGATTGGTGAACTAGTCTGGAGACCAGCTGATGATATTATATCTGTGTCCATATCAGTTTCCTGATATTAATAAGCTGCACAGACTGTCCTTGTTTGGGGGAAATAAACACAAAAGTATTTAGAGGCCAAGGGGGCATTAAGTCTGCAACTGAATCTCAAATGGTTAAAAAGAAAATGGTGGGGGAGAGGAAGTAGAGTGAATGTGATGGCGCATTAACATTTGGGGCCATGGGGTCAGGGGTACACAGGGATTCTTCGCCACATCTGTGCAAGTCTGAGACTATGTCAAAACAAAAGAGTGACGTTAAGAAAGCAATCTCAGCTCTTCCACTTTGGAACTCTGTGTGACTTGGCCCGTTTTGGCCTCAGGTACACCATCTGAAAATGGCGACATCGGTACTGGCATATTGGACACTTTCGTGATCAAAACAGTAAAACAGTATGTCCTTAAACCATTTCTTGAGTGAAGAGATGGGTAACAGAACCAGGGATAGGGTAGAGGTCTGGGGCGTCTACTACACGTGTTTCTTAGTCATTAAAACCATTAGCCATGGTGATTCCCTCAAATGAGCTGTGTCAAATCAGACAGAGCAGAGGATCCTTGAAATCATGCTTCCCTTTCAAGATTGTTGTGGGAACTGAATGACGTCGTCCACCGCCACGCTCTCTTGCGGTGCCAGAGGCACAGCAGGGATTGAAGTCATGGTGGCAAATACTGCCGCCATGATGGTTGCTCTCCTGAATGAGTCAGCCTCATGACTATTTGATTCATACTTCCTGGAGGGTAGGAAACTTCCACTGCTCCTCACCATGGTACACTCTGCTCTTGCCTGGCAGTCAAGTGGAAGTTCTTTCCAGAAAGTTCAGGTTTGTTCTGTGAATGACATTCTGGCCAGAGTGCAAGTCAAAGGATACCTACCACCCAGCAGCCTCAGCAGAGTTCCAGGTGGGTGGCTGGGGCAGCCAAGACTAGAGTTCAAGGTTTTCTTAAACCCACATACCTTGTTGAGGGTTTATGGCGAGCAAATCCAAGCCAAAGTGACGGGGAAAGGTAAAGGCATGAAATGAGCAATATCATGACCTAGTTCTTCTGGACCAGAGCTCTGCCATTTTTTGTCTTTTATAAGAATTGCCTGTGGGTTTCTTCCCGAGTCTTCCTTCCCAGCTCTCCTCAACCCCTGTCATGACATGCACACCCCAGCTTTCTAGGCTCTGAAAATCCCTCACTCCCTACAGTAATCCAATCCCTAATTTCCCTAGTCCCTATGCTTCCAGAAATCCTTTAAGAAAAGCCTAGTACACCACAGGGGCAGGCCTTCCCAGGCCACCCTGAGAGACTTGTTTCAAGGTCTCAATGAATTGGTCTTGGGCCATAGGAAATTAACATCCAAAGAGCAAGGCAAAGGCTAGTCTGGAAGCCTGGAACCCCTTCTTGAGAATAAGGACTTCTGCAAGAGCCAACAACCCAACATCATTCATAAGGCACCAAAGGAAAAGAATAAAAGCATTTATACAAAGGGGCTGTCAACCCGGAACTTCTGGTGGAAGTCCATTAACGATGACCACAGTCTCACACCCTTGCCATTCCCTCTGCCTAGAATATACACTGCCACCCTATTCACCCAGCTAACCACACTTCCTCCTGGAGCCCTGCTTCTTCGGGGAGAACACTGTCTCATAAAGCCCTAAACCGGATTCCTTCCCACTGCTAGGTACTCCCATGTACTGTGCTTCCCATTATACTTCACTGTAATTGTTTATGGAACAAATTGGATCTGGGGCACATCAAGCCATAGATAGCCTTTACTGAGCACATAGCTATGTGCCACATTCCATTACCGCTTTCCATCTATTTCCATCTATTTCCTCTATTACCATCTATTACCGCTTTCAATTTCTCAATGACTCTCCGAACTAGGTGCTGTTATTACCATCCCACTTTATAGATGAGAAAACCGAGGACAGATGAAATGAAGTGACTTGTCCAAAGTCACTGACAGGATGGGACTGAATCCAGAAGCAAGGCCTGGGCTGTCCCATTACAGTTCTGCATGGACATCTATGTTAATGCATTCCTAGGTTAGTTGGCCACCCTCCAAATCTGGAAGAAAACACTGATGGAAGAACGTTGGTTGGAAGACAGCAAATAGCCACATTGGTGGTGAGCGTCTTCATGCTTTACCAGATATTTCCATTTCTGCCCTCCCAGTCACAGGGGCTCTTGTCACTGGGTGGAGCCACGTAACTAGTTCTAGACAATGGGCTGTGAGCAGAAGCTCCATGTGTCATGTCTAGGCCACAGCATTTAATGGCCAATATGAGAATTTTCAAAATTCTCTTGCTCTGCCACAAAAACAGACAATATTTGAGATAGTGGCCGCTCCATCAGCCCAGGGCCTTGGGCGATTCTAGCAAGTAGAACCCCTCTGAGAGCCATGATACATAAGTAGTATAAATATCAAATAAGACTGTGTTGTTTTAGACCACTGGGATTTTTTTTAGGTCAGCATAATCTAGCATGTGCCCTATCAGACACTTGATGAAAGCAAAACAATATAATTAAATGATAGCTAGATGCTTTTAATTATATTAAAGTTAATATGATTATGTGGATATTATATTTCAAGCCTCTGAATCCAAGCTCCGCTCTCTTTGTCAAAAAGGGATATAGCAGGTTATACAGAGGAGTTAAATGCTAGCAACAAACTCCTTCCACTTATTAAAACAATGAAGTGAGAATTGTCACTTGGGATTCAACTCGATTTAATGTAAGCATAACCTAAATCATACAGTGGCTAAAATCCCACAAATGGGGTTACACTGATTAATTATAATCAAGACAACCCTGCTTCTGGTATCTTGTGACCTAGGCACAAAGGATGATTCGGGACATGGGTAGAAGCTGAGGGGACAAGATGATGTTCCTCTTATGTTCTTCCCATCAATTCCTCACCCTTGTCCAAAGGTTCCTTCTAAGCACTCCAGAAAACTTTGATTTCTAATTCAGATGAAGTTCTCTCATTCCAAGGGTTCAAAGGTAGTCACAAAAAAGAAATGTCATGAGTCTAAGCATTTCTCTGTTGGCTGGTGGCCAGTTCTATATTCTTGAGTTGTGGGACATCCAGTTTTCATTGTCTAGAGAAGCATCCCTTAAAGTATGATCCTTGATCACTCAAATCAAAACGGCCTGGGAATTTTGGGAAATATACAGATTCTCTGACCTCCTGACTCAGACTTTTCTGAGGATGGGGGGGCTGGAATGTTCATTTTTACCTGGTTCTGTAGGACATGAGGGAGCATTAAAAGTTAAGAAGTTCTACCTTAAACTAAGTTCACAAGGACAACAGAGAACCAGGCTTCTGGGATATTTCTGGAAAAGTCCAGAGTCCAGCCCACCATGAGGCTATTCTGAAGACTCATAAGTTGGTTCATGGACCTCTGAGAAGAGCCATGGTGTCCAGGCAAACAGGAAGGTAGCCAGAGACATGCAAACCCCTCCCCCACTGGTCCCATCTCAGTTCCTAAAGTAGATTGCACAGTTAAGCCAATGAGCACACAACTTTCCCAATCTACTGGTATTGGTCCAGAAATGGAGAGTAAGCTCAATTAGATGGAAGAAAGGATTTACAGTCCATACCTGGGGGAGAAGTCTCAACATTTTTAAATCTCTTTTTCTGGGAGGAACAATGAAACATACAGAGTGACATACTATTGGACTCTCACTGGTTGTGAGAAAGAGAGAGAGAAGAAGAAGAAGAAGGGGGGAAGGTGGGGGGAAAGAGGAAGGGGAGGTAGGGAGGAGGAGGGGAAGAGGAGGGGGAAGGAGGGGGAGAGGAGGGGGGAGAGAAAGAGGAGGAGGAGGACAGGAGAAGGACAGGAGGAAGAAGGAGAGGAAAGAAGAGGAGAAGGAGAAGGAAAGAGAAAGAGAGAAGAGAAGGAAGGAAGAAGGAAGGGAGGAGGGAGGGAGGAATGGAAGGATGGATATGGGGATGAAGCAAATGAAACCTGCAAAGCAGGAATACAGAAAGCACCCAGATTCTTGATAATGTCGTTAATCACAACGGATTGAAACGGTATGAAAGACAAGAACTTCATGTATCAAGTCAATTTGAACCATGATTTTCTGTTACTTGCATCCCAGAGCATTCTACCTGGTATTTATTATCATTGTCACCACCAACATCATTATCAGTAAGAGCTAGAGTAGGATTTGCTTTTCTTCATGAGAGGCTGGAGCCTTCACTTGTCCTTACTCAGTACGTATAGCCATCCATTCTGGAAGACTGACAGGCCTAGAATCTATGTAGCAAGGAAAAGAAAAGTAGAACCCAGAACAGGTTCCCATCCCAACTTTGCCACTGACACAGTTGTGGGACTTAAGATGAATCCCAAGATCCATTTTTTCACATCTACTGAATGAAGGAGGTCATACTGAATGATAGAGGTCCTCTATCTACTCCAAGGGTCTTAAATGAGGGACAACATTCAGACCGTGTCCACTATGAGTAGTCAGATTGATGCACAGGGGGAAAGAGCTCTCAGACTGCTTTTGAAGTTGTGCCTTAGTTGACAATCTTTTAAAAAGCAGATTGCTCATGAAAATCAATGTTTTTAGGTTCTTTTGAGAAATTGTGATGCCTGTCAACACAGGACCCACGTTTCCACATGGCAACAATGGCTAGCAGTGGGCAGCTGCTCTCTTTAATTGAGACAGGCTTGTTCTAGTTCTCCAGCTCCCCACAGCTCCCCATTACCTCCCAACACTGTGCTTGAGTTCCAGCTGCATTTTATCATCTTACGCTCAGTACACTTACTAACCTACATTTCCTGCCCAGTCATAGTGGACATGGACTTTGCAACCCCAGCATTAAGACAACAGTCTAAGGTTTCCAGGATGCAAATTTTCTAGGGCCCTTTACAGGAGACATCCTTGTCTTCCCATCACACCCTCACGGAGAACACAGGAGCCCAGCAGCCCTGAGAAACCAGCCTGGAATACTTCCCCCAACTCAGCTCACTCATGGTCTTGCTCAAGGGTCAGTTTGTTTCTGGGTTGTGTTTTCCATTTCTTCTTTGGACACTTCTGTTTCTTTCCTGCTTTGAGGACAGTTTTCCAGCTCATGGGTGGTCAGTTCCTTGGGCTAGATGAAGTAGGATTTTCCATAATCGCCACCTCTCCTAAGCCAGTTTGGAGTTTGGGGTTTGCATTTGAGTCATTAAGTTATTCGCTGCTGGGGAGTTGGCACTTTGCAAGCTCTTAGAATAAACAAACATGCCCGCCTTTCAAAGCACAGATCGCAACAAATGTTCTGACTCCAAATATTGGCCACATATATTTTTGACTAACCACAACAATCTTAAATAATTGATGTGTTCTTCTTAGTTATCTGAAGCTGTAACTCACAAAAACTGAACTGTAGCCTCCTAGTCTTGAATTCGGGTGACCTGGTTGAAAGTATCTGATCCCTTTCTTGGAGATTTGTGACATATATCATTGAACTGGACACTGGGATACTTTCTACACTTCTGGTCTAGACTTGGACAAATCTCTTCCTGCACTGGCCTCAGTTTTCCCCCTTTACTGGAAGGAGGTAAATGAGTTTGATGTTCACAAAGTATGTTGCGTAAAATCTTGGACCTTGTTCTAAGGGACTCTTGAGAGGTAACTAGAAAACCTAGTATCTAAGACCGGGGACCACCCTTTCCAATTCTGGTACTTTGCTATGTTCTGTTTCGTATGTTACAATGGCTTGGGTTGGGTAGAGGACGAATTGTTCCATGTAGAAAGAAAAAAAGGGAGGGAAGGAGGAGAAGGAGATGGAGGGAAGGAGGAAGAAAATCCTACCAGAGCAGATGAAATGACTCTTCTAATAGCTGAGGATATGGAGATAATTTTTTTTCTTAGAAATTGAATTGAAAAGGCCTAATTTAATCTACCTTTAAACTAAGGCAAATTTGACCTATACTGAGCAAAGTCAGTATGACATGTTGATAAGAGCATGAATACTGAAACCAGGCTTCCTGGGTTCAAATTCCAGCTCTTTCACCTAATATCTGTGTTGGTTTGGGCCAATTCAGTAGTATCTCTGTATCCTAGTTGCCATCCCTGAAAAGCATAGTAACAGTAGTATTTGCTAATGATGAAAGAATCCGTTCACTCATGGAAGAATCTTAGCACAGTATCCGGTAGGCAGGGCGCCATCTTGGGCCAGAATGTATGGACCCTTTATGGTCATGTCCGGCTTCATAAACAGTGGCTTTCCATGTATTTATGTATTTATTTATGTGTGTACATACTTATTTCTTAGGGCAACCATTATCTAGAACCTAGTCTGCTCCAGACACTATGCAATCTACCCAAAATACCAAGAGTTTACTTGAGCATGATCCCTATTCTTATGACTTCACAGTCTGGGAGGAGCAAGCATGGAGCAAGCTAAGTACAAGAAATATTCCGGGACTTGCTACTGTCTGGGTAGAGCACCATGAGATAAGGAGGGAGAGGAGGGAGCCAACCAAAGCTTGGATACCAGCTACAGATTCTGGAATAGGTATTCTACATGCATTCCCCTGATGGCCCCATAAATCTGGAATTACTCTGATATTATGCCCACTTTACAACGGAGAAAATAGAGGGCATGAGGTTTGTCTAAGTTTATTCTATTAGCAAGCAGGAGAGCTGGATTCAAACCCAGTGCTTCCTGAGACCTGAACTGTGCCGCTCAGCTTGGTCAAGAAGGAAGCTAAGGACTACTGGGTATTTACCCCAAATATACAGATTAGTGGAAAAAAAGGGGCTCATGTACCCCAATGTTCATAGTAGCAATGTCCACAATAGCCAAACTGCGGAAGGAGCCAAGAGGCCCTTCAACAGATGACTGGATAAAGAAGATGTGGTCCATATATACAATGGAATAGTATTCAGCCATCAGAAAGGATGAATACCCACCATTTTCATCAACATGGATGGAACTAGAGGCAATTTTGCTGAGTGAAATAAGTCAAGCAGAGAAAGACAATTTCATATTGTTTCACTTATTTGTAGAACATAAGGAATAGCACAGAGGACATTAGGGGAAGGGAGGGAAAACTGAAAGGGGGGGCAGGAATCAGAGGGGGAGACAAACCATGAGAGACTATGAACTCCAGGAAAAAATCTGAGAGTTTCAGAGGGGAGAGGGTAGAGGAATGGGGGAGCCCGTGCAGCAATGAGCACTGGGTGTTATACATAAATAATGAATCATGGAACACTACATCAAAAACTAATGATGTGCTGTATGGTGACTAACATAACACAATTTTTAAAAAAATTTTTTTAAAGAAGGAAGCTAAGGCCTGGATGGCTAATTGTCTGACAAAAATCTATTGTCCCTTTTCTCTTAGAGCCCCTAATGCTTAGCTAGACATATGGACAGGAAGCAAAGGCTACATCATTATCCAGGTTCTGAGCGATGGTCCTACCCTTAAAGGGTCATTCCTTCCCTGCTTGTCTTCTTTCTTCCACCTGGAACATGGAGGTGGGTACATAGACTGTGTGATGAAGGGCAACGTCTTAGAACTGGCAGAACCACAAGACAGAAGAAGCGTGTCTCCTCATGGCCTTATGGAGTGGGAAAGGCCTTGTTATAAGAGAGAAGGAAGTGTTTAAGCTCAATAAAGAAGTAGATTGTCTT
Organism: Mellivora capensis; assembly: GCA_004024625.1. Taxonomy (NCBI): domain Eukaryota; kingdom Metazoa; phylum Chordata; class Mammalia; order Carnivora; family Mustelidae; genus Mellivora; species Mellivora capensis. The sequence goes on from PISX010002289.1 coordinate 24,397, forward strand.
AATAATACATAGCTTTAAATGCATTTTTGTTTTTTATATTTATTTTTATTTATAAAAATAAAATAAATAAATACATAATAAATATATATTTTTATGGGGTACCTGGGTGGCTCAGTTGGTTAAGCAATTGCCTTTGGCTCAGGTCATGATCCCGGAGTCCTGGGATCGAGTCCCACATCAGGATCCCTGCTCAGCAGGGAGTCTGCTTCTCCTGCTGACCTCTCTCCTCTCATGCTCTCTCTCTCATTCTTTCTCTCTCTCAAATAAATAAAATTTTTTAAAAAATAAAAATTTAAAAGTATATACATATATATTTTAAATTTATAAATGCGTTCTTTTCCCTTTAGGAAAGTTGTAGCTTCAAGGAATTAGGGCTACAAGTATATGTTAGATAGATCTTACGGAGCTTTGAATCATACACGGTTGTCATTTAGCCCATCTAAAGTCTATAGCATCTCGGCCATCCAGGAGTGAGGCGCAGGCCACCAGGAAGACAATTGCTCTCAAATTATAAAACTTCTTTGCCAACTCAATAAAGTTCTATAAGGCTTTCAAGCCTTATAGAAGTAGCTCTACCCCAGTGAGACTAGGGCACAAAGCACAGATAGTAGAAGACCCCTACTCAACAAACAAGAGATTTCATACACAATGTCAGCAATGCCCCCCCACCCAGTCCAATCAATTATCCCTCATTCAAATTACTATTAATACAATCATTATTATTGAGTGATGACGCTCACCTAATACCACTCAACTTTGTGTATCCTCTGCTGTATTGTATTTTCACCAGAAGTAGCTGTTTTAATCCTCATCTTACAGTTGGGGTCAGAGACATTAATTAACATCTTCAATGTCACAGAGTCAGAAGCAAAACTAGGAATTCAAAGAGTTCTGCTTCCTTTATAAAGGAATGCGGCCGGGGAAAGAGGCAGCTAGCCCAAACTGTTGGTAATTGGGTCTCTCCCAAAGGCAGTCCTTTATCCCCAGCACTCTGCCTCCCAGACTCCTTGAAAAAGAGAATGTCTTTCTCACTTTGGAAATTACTGAGTGTGCTGAGAATGGCTCCTGGTCCCTCTTGTGTCTTAAAGCCAAGCAAGTCCAATCCAAATTCTTTATATTCTTGGTCTCCAGACCTTGGTGGGCCCAACCCAGTTGGAGAAAAGGTTCTACTCCTTTAATTCTCAAACATGGCACTTTCTCAATAAGACCAAGCCCAGGACGCCCTTTTGGAGATAAGCCCACACAAAATCCAACTCCACAGTCATCTTCTCCCAAACCCCTTGACCCACAATGGGCCACACACTGGCTTTCTCCAAGTAGCCCGAGCCCTTGACGGTGACGTCACAACCTCCACCCCCACACCCTGCTGCTCATCTTGCTCCTTGGCCAGTTCTCAGCCTATAATTCTTTCCAAGCTCGCCTGTATAAAATAATCATGTACATGAAGTAAAACAGAAGTCTCATATACACACTTAATAACTCTTGTGTACTGTACAGGAGGGAATTCCACTTTCTAACCCCCAGAGCTTTCCAACAGCTCTCACTTAGCTTCACATTCCTGGTGTGAGATCTAAAACTTCTCTCTCTCTGCCCCAGCCTGTTGCTGCCTTTTGAAACGATCGTGTCTCCAGATTCCTTGGGACCATTTCATCTCCATCTCTGCTTCTAATTGGGGGATTTAAGTATTGCTGTTTAGCCCTAGAGCTAAATGTCAGGGTTTCACTTAAAATCCCATATTTTGGGAACTGAGCACATTGTGCTGGGGAAGGTTCAAGTGTGAACATGTCACAGTAAAATGGAGTTAAATGGATCAGCTAATCCTTCCAGCCAGGAGCTCAATCATAAGGTGAGAAGGTGGGTTTCACCCCTGGTCTTTGACAAGCGCCCTGTGTGATGCTGGCCATGTCACTGGTCCTTTCTTGGCTTCTTTCCTCAAAAGGAATCTTTCGGACGCCTGGGTGGCTCAGTGGGTTAAAGCCTCTGCCTTCGGCTCAGTTCATGACCCCAGGATCCTGGGATGGAGCCCTGCATCGAGCTCTCTGCTCAGCGGGGAGCCTGCTTCCTCCTCTCTCTCTCTCTGCCTGCCTCCCTGCCTACTTGTGATCTCTGTCTGTCAAATAAATAAATAAATAACCTTTAAAAAAAAAAAAGGAATCTTTCCGTAGTAGCTGCATCTCCAGGAAGCTGACTAGCAATACTTATCATCGAATATCAAATCAGGTATGGTCAGACTCCCCAGTAGAGCAAAAACAATGTTTAGCTTTAAAAAAAAAAGTTGTATTTTCTAAAATATGCATGAATAAGGGAACCAAAGATTGTGGAGAACAGGAATGAATGGGTGCAATTAATGAACTATATTAATGTGCACATTCAGCAAATATCCATGGTACCTGGTCTATTCCAGGCACAGCACCCGCCACTGGGAACACAGATGGGCCAGATACAGTCCACTGCTAACATCTTCAGTTTCCTTTCACTCCCTACCTTGCTGTACTCTGGCCACACTGGTTTGCTTTATATTCTTGGAGCATACCAATTTTCTTCCCGCCTCAGTACCTTTGCACTTGCTGTCCCCTCCACTCAGGATGCCCTCCTTTTCAGTCTTTGGATATGGTTCTGGTCTGAACTCAAGTGGCTCCTCCCAGAGCAGGCCATTTCCATACCACTAACTTCCTGTTGGTGCCCTCACTTTGATCACGCTCTACACCATCTTCACACTGTGAGTCTCTTGAGGAAATCATGCTTGTCGTGTGACTGCCTACAGGTTTAGTAACCAGCATCCCCCTGCCTCCCAAACTGCAGGCCCCTTGAGGTCAGACACCTTGTCTATCATACTTCCCTTCATCTCCAAGGTCTAGAAGAGTGCCTATATATATATATATATAGAGAGAGAGAGAGAGAGAGAGAGATTCAATAACTGTAGATGAGTGAATGAAGCTATAATCAAATGAGCTTTAGCATGACTTTTTTTTCTTGAAACACATTCAGCTCCATCTGTCAAACCCAACTTTGATGGTTTCCTTCGATGATATTACCAACCCCCAGGAATGTAATACCTTCTACAACAGTGTGTTTCAAGTGTGTCATCAACACATAACTCTTAATTCAAAAGAAATCCTAATCTGTAGCATGAAGGCAAGGATGCCCTGGTTGAGATGAGGGGTGGGAGTCTGGAGCCCCAGGAATCCAATCCATCCCCTCCCCCATCACTTCCACTCTAAGACATCTTTATAGATTATAGAACACATTTTGCTATTTGGGTTTGAAGAAAACTTTCCTTTATTTATGCAAAATGCTGGCAGGTATACTGTGGACAAAAAGGGCACTCCAGCAGCCATGCAAGTTTGGGAAACATAATTATTTTTAATAAACATGTACTAAGTGAACACTAGATCCCAGAAGTTGGGCCAGTTGCTGGGATATAATAGAAAAAAAAGAGAGGTATAATTCCTGTACTCACAAACCTTATAATCTAGGGATTTAAGAAAATTCTCCTGGACTTAAAAATGTAAATTGGATTCTTTCCTCATGGATCATACATACAGTGCGTTCACGCTCAGGTACACTGGGAATATCCGGACATACATTTTGCCCAAAGCTCCTGAGTATGTCCCAGGTCTAGTGCGCTACAAAGCAGGCTTTGGGTAATGTTTGGCAATACCAAGAGACTGAGCATCGCCAGGGAATGACCTCTATACCATGACCAATTTTCAAAGCACTCCAACATTTAAGAAAATTATATAATCCTGGATGATTCAACCCACTCGATCGCTGGTGATTCATAAAACTTTTAAAGAACCTCTGTGTCTCAGATGTTCCTCTGGAAATGGGTTGCATTTGTACTTGGAACAAGTGGGCAGAGCCATTAAGAAAACCTGTTATTGGGCCACCTGGGTGGCTCAGTCGTTAAGTGTCTGCTTTCAGCTCAGGTCATGATCCCGGGATCCTGGGATCCAGCCCCACATCTGGCTCCCTGCTCAGCAGGAAGCCTGCTTCTCCCTCACACCCTCCCTATGCTTGTGTTCCCTTCTCTCCCTGCCTCTCTCTCTCCCCCTCTGCCAAATAAATAAATAAATAAATATCAAGAAAGAAAGAAAGAAAGAAAGGGAGAGAGAAAGAAATCTCGTTACCTGGCTTGTCAGCCATGGAAGGGTCCCGTTCTGCATTTACATCCATTTGTATCTTTGTCTATGCAGTCACTCTTTATAGGAAAATCAACTTCTTAGAGTGGAAATATCTGTACGGAGATTTCAGCCATAAAATATACACCCTCCCCACCCACAGATCAGACAGAAAAATCCAATCAAAAGAAAGAGCCCCTTTCTCTTATCCCCACCTGGGGACATAATTAGCTGTTCCTTCCCATGTATTTCCAGAACACCACCTATAACTACCTATAGCATTTATCACAGTAGTTATGATTTATGACAACCTTGCAGGGTTCCCTATTTTGTGCCAGGCACTTTGCAAAATATTTCCTGTGTATTGTTGCTTCTTTTCCCAATACTCATAGGTGGGAATGACTATCGACAGTCCTATTTCAAAGATGAGAAACTGAGGCTCATAAAAACTAAGTAAAGGTGTCCCAAAGAACAGGATCAGTGAATAGAACACCAAGATTTAAATCCAAGCCCATCTGATTGCCACATCTACACTTCCTCCTCCCGCATTTCCCCATGAATGGCTTCATGATCCATCCCCACTCCCTCCCACCCCCCACCCCCTCCACCCCTGGTTTGGACCTTCTTGAGTGATGTCTTTGAGTTTCACCCAGCACCTAACACAGTTCATGGTGCCTCCTGAGAGCCCAGCAAAGACTCACTGAATAAACTGTGAGAGGCATCATGGAGAAGAGCTTTGGGTTAGAAAGCAGGAAAACTGGATCCAGGTTTTGTAACTAATCTACTATGTGACCTTGAGCCAGCCCCTTCCTCCTCTCAGGACCTTTGTCTTCCCACCTGTCCCATGAGAAGGTTGGAAGTGATTAGTTCTAATACAATCCTGGCCTCCAAGTCCAAGTGACCTTGAAAAACAGTGGGTGTCACCTAATTCAAAGAAATGTGGGAATTCCCAAGACGATAGACATGGTGTGGCCTGCCCCCGACATCCCCAGCATTTCGCGGAGTGCCAGGCCACAGAGTAGATGCTCAATTAGTAGCCACTGAATGAATGAGCAAGTATTTGTGCCCACTCAAAGCTCTGCCGAAAATAAACCATAAACACCTCTCACACCTCAAGTTCTAGAAAGAAGCGCAAGCCATTTCCTTGTAAGGGAAGACTTACACTAGTGATCGGCAGCACTGACCCAACCCTTCAAGCAAGAGAATAGCTGGAGTCCAGCCAATGGGGGCAGACGGAAGCTGGGGTTGGGAAGCCTCCTGGCTCCCCCTCCCCACCCCGCCCCACTCATGAACTTGAAATTCCTGGGTCAGATCTTTCATCACGTCAGAGCCCGGAGCCTCTGGAAAATATAAACGGGAAAGGTCCAAGTCTAGTTTTGCAAGGCCTTGCCCCCTATCTCACCCTCCTGGAAACATAGAGGCCATCAGGAAGCCAAGAGACATGACATTCTAAAAACCCCTTTGTGGGAAATAAATAAATAAATAAATAAACCGATCCAAGATGTAATCTTTTTCAGTTATGAAAACATGTTTTCCTTGCTTTCTGACCCTCTAGCATATCGGGGGCTTGGGGAATTGACTGGGTGCCTGGTGTCCATGAACACTTGAAAGTTCATCACCCTGACCTTGTTGGCTGTTAAATCTTATCACTGGTTGCTGCAAAGTACTTTGGCTTCAAAAAAAGAAAGAAAAGAAAGAAATCAATCTATTTTTTTCCCCCAAACACACTCATCGTTGAGCTCATACTTTGGGACGCTGTGCAGGGTTTTCCGCGATAGCCTGTAGATTCCCAAACAAATAGCCTGAGCCTTCTTTTTCCTATGGACTCTGTGGAATTCACCTGAAAATCCGGTGATTATTTATGTTCTAGCATACTTTCAGTCAAGGAACCCAGGATTTCATATCCACAGGAAAACTGACAAATCCAATCAACTCTCCAAGTGCAGTTCTGTAAAATCTTATTCATTTGGATGCCATCAGTACAGAATTTTTGGATAATTCAGACAGTCTGGATGGAAGTTTCCTTTTGCACGGCGCTACAGAAAAAGAGAGTTTCTTAACAAATTGATAATGCAAAGCAGACTGTTGGAACCGGGAAGAAACTGACTTCAAGTTCTTCAGCAGAGAATTTACTGACAGGCGATCAACGATTAATTACAAAATATTTTTATCAAATAATTAAAATGAATTCCAGGCCATTCACTGTGCATGGGGAAGAGTATAGGAGCGAGGCAAAAATATATGGGCGGGCTTTCCATCTATCGGATGTGGGCTCAGACTCCAGCCGTGCTGCTCATAAGTTTAAGTTCCCGTGCATCGTAGGCTACTTCATGTCTCTGGGCCCTAATCCTGACATATGGAAAAGGTTGCGGGATTGGACGTAAGAATTGGAAATCCCATAGGGAAAGACACAGAGTTTCCAAAACTTTGCTCAGAAGGATCGTAAGCCCACAAGATGTTAACACATACTACATGAAAATGGGATCCATGATTGAATAAACTAGGCCAAACAAAAGCCAATATGTTTACTTGCTTTGGGGTTTGTTTATTTCCAGGCCTTTTCAGAGCCTTTAATATTGTACTTGAAGTTGGGAGTTTCCAAAAGGGAGATGGACTAAGCAGTTTTTCCCAAATTTCTTTCAGCAGGAATCCCTTTCTGTTAGAAGACTTTTTGACCTCTCAAAGAACTCTCTCTGAACACAGTCTGCAAAATGAGGTCCTTGGGTCTGTGGTTTCAGTTATGTCACCTCTCGGGGCATGGAGCTCTTACGGAGGCATCCATACTCTATCCCCAAATCCTCTTGGGACCCAGGCCAAATCTAGAGATAGGGTCCATGACCAAGAAACTGGATTTGGCTATGAAGCCGTAGTTTTACAGGTTCCCCACAAATCATCCTATAAAAAGTAACTTATGGGATTTTCTCAGATATACTTAGAAGTCATTATATATGGATGCTAGGGTCATCAGGGTCATTGCCTCAAGCCCTTAAAAGTTTCAGAAGATTGAAGAAGGGGACTGAAGAGAGAAAGCATGGCAGGGAAACAAGGAATCTAATTCCTGGCACATGGTAAGGGCATTAAATAAAGAAGTATTTGTGACACCATTAAAATAATGGAAGAACAGAAACCACATAGAATAAATTAGGGTCTTGTGATCAGTTTTCCTTCTGGGGAATGATACGAAATACAGGAGTCATTATCCCAAGGGTCAAAGAGCAGGACATATGCAAGGCACTTGGGATGGTATTAAAGGGTGAATCCAAAGAATTTCAAGATTAGTCCCTATCCCAGTCAGATTGAAAGTTCCATTAGCAAGACAGGGTTTTACCCCTCATAACAAACTTACGACATAGCACACTGTTAAGAATTAAATGAAAATTTCAGACAGGAAGCTGTCGTTCATTCACATCTGCATTTATTCATGCATCCAAGACTACTGGGTGTTGAGCCCATGACAATGACTGGGAGAGAGTGGTGACAAGGATAAACCAAGATCCTTCCCTCAGGGAGCCTCCATTCTAAGAAGAGAAGAAGGCAGAGGTAATGGTGCTCACCAGACCTCCACAAGCTCTTCCATATTTCCCAGCTGCTCTTGAAATTAGGTGGGGTCCCATGACTGGGTTCTAAGCTCAGTGGGAATGTAGGCAGAAATGGTCAGTGTTTACAACAAAACCGTAAAACTGTCTGGTCCTTTCTCCTTCCACTGTGATTATTTTGGGGGCCATGTGTTCTAGGGGAAGAGCAAGAAGGTGGAAAAGGGCTTCATGTGCACATAGGACCATGATATGAGAGAGAAACAAACCTTTACAGAGTTGGGCACTGAGTTTGGGGGGTTTGTCTGTTGTCACTATTAGACTTAGTTGTCCTGAGGGGCACCTGGGTGGCTCAGTCAGTTGAGTGTCTGACTCTAGATATCAACTCAGGTCTTAATCCCAGGGCCATGAGTTCAAGCTCCACACTGGGCTCCACACTCAGGTGTGAAGCCTACTTTAAAAAAAAAAAAAAAAAGGAATTATTTGTTCTAAGAGAGAAACAGACAACAGTCACATAAATAGAAGATATGAAGAAAATGTAAGTAGGGAAGAGTTCAGGAGAAGGAGAAGAAGGCTGGTTCGTCAATATCTCAGCAGAAAACAGCACCCTTGAAATAAGATTACATAAAGAGGATTTACTTACAAAGAGACTATTTACAAAGGCGTGTATGTTAGGGAACCATAAAGGATAGTACAGTAACCCACCGCTAGCAGCGAAGATCTGTTACTACATCTATGCCTAGAAGGACTCAGGGGAGGACTGGATGGAGAAGGGGAGATCATGCAGAACCAGAAGCCTTGGGAAGAATGCTTCTTCACTTGAGGAACACATCCAGCTCAGGCCATCTTACAGTGTTGGATCCAGGGGCTAAATCCTCTAGCCTCATTCTCTTCCTTCCCTTTAACCCCAGCCAGGGCTTCCCATTGGCCAAACCTCACCAGAAGCCAGATGGCAAGGGAGCCCACTGATGTTGTCCATATACATCAGTTTCCAGGGGCTAAGAACAGGGTGGGAAGGGTGGAGAGGGCTCTGGGGGGAAGGTGGGGAACAGAAGATATTTAGGACTGAGATACTATTTTATAAAAAGGTAGCATGAGTCCAGGTCCTGAAGAATAAGAAGTTCTAAGAAAAAAGAAATTCCTGATGTTAAATTTGCCAACGATGGAAGAGGTGTGGCACAGAAGCCCATCATTCAAATGCTGGCAGGGAGGGTGTCATAGGCAGAAGGAATAATAGAAACAAGGACACTGAGGCAGGATTTCAACCTGCATGTTGGAGCAACTGGAAGATGACCCATCTACTGCAGATGCAAACTGAGGATGCCCCCCATGTGATTTATTGAGCAATAATCTGTGTATCATAAAATTTATCCATTTAGAGTAAACAACTAAATATTTCTAGTGTATTTACACTGTTGCGCAAACATCACCACAATCTAATTTTAGAACTTTTCCATCAATCCCAAAAGAAACTCTTCTCTATTTGTAGTTACTCCTTACCCCAGCCCCCAGCTCCTGGCTACCACTCATCTACTCTCTGTTTCTATAAATTTGCCTTTTCTTGACATTCCTATAAGTGGGGTGATGCAATAATGTGGTCTTTTGCATCTAGTTTCTTTCACTCAACATCGTGCCTCTGAGGTTCATCTATGTTGTAGCATGCATCCATGCCCCGTGCCTTTTTATTACCCAACAGCATTCAATTGCATAGTGAAACCACATTTGGCTTCTCTGTTCACCAGCTGGTGGACTTTTGAGTTGCTTTCATTTACTGACTACTATGAACGTTCTTGTACAAGTTGTATGTGGATGAATGTTTCCTTCTTCTTGGGTGAATACATGAGCAGAATTGCTGGGTCACACAGTTAAGTCTATGTTTAACATCTGAGAACCCACCAAACTGTTTTCCAAAGTGGCTAAACCATCCACTCCTTTGCAAAAAGAATTCATCAGTATCCACAGCTGATTGGACCAAATGGGAGCACATGACCCCAATGGAACCAATCAGTGTTTCCTTCTTGAGATCTTGGTATTGGGGGACAGAGATGCAGATATGTTGTTCAGCTCTGTAATACGCATGAACTAGAGTGGCCATGTCTGGTCTATATGTAAGGAAGCAGAAAAATCAGAGAAGGGAGAAGAGTTCATGTACAGAAAGAGGAAACAAGGGGAGAAGGCACGTGAATCAGAAGAGATGGATAAAGTCATCTCGGGTCCTGGGTTTTGAGGTTCCTGGTTCCAGAGCTCTGTAAGGTCTGGCATGGCCCTTGCTTTCTTCCACATAACCCAGTGGCCTTCAGAACATTCCTCTTTTTTGCATGATTTATGGTAAACTTTTGCTCCCAACAAGTAAAAGTTCCTTAACTAACTTAACACATTATGCTAGAGCCATGGATAGGTAAAAGAATGGAACAGCCTCATCTCTTAAACCAAAGCAAAAACAAAAACAAAACAAAACAAAAAGAAAAAGAAGAAAAGCATTTATGCGGCATTATACAAACATGACATATCCGTTCAGGTAGCACACAGTAGGGTCATAAAGTTTTCGCAAACTGTAACAGAAGGGACAGAGAAGAACACTGAGTAGAAGATTCGTCATTGTTGTTGTTTTTTCAATAAAAAGTCTTTTTAAAAATCTTATTCAAGTAGGTCATTTTACAATTTAATAAAAAAAAAATGTAGTGAAAACGTGCCAAGATTATGGAGTTAAGACTCATAATGGTGCTGGAAGAGCCTGAAACAAAAGACACTCCTTAAGTACCAAGCATTATAATTATATGCTACTTTAAAGAACCACAGTCAATCCTCCTGCTGACTAATCTTGATTATCTGTCAAGAACCAGAGTCAGAGGAGTCATACGAGTGTTGGGCAGATTGTCTAATTCTGGGGCCCGGCTTGCGGCTTCCTCTCCTCCATTCCCCCTGGAGCCTGTCTGTGTGACAACAGGACTTCATCACAAATCTTGGCTCTCTCTAACCCTGCCTGGGAGGGAAAGGAGAAACAACATAAGAAAAAAAAAAAATAATCCCCATGAGAGTAACAACTGAAAGATGATAGGGAAGGAAATCCCACAGATAAGCTTCTTCATTCAAGGATCAACAGGTTTCTTGTTTTCTCTCCCAGTAGGATGTAGACTGTGCCAGGCTCCTGAACTGTTGGACCCACACCCTCCTAGAGTGGGGCTAGGCACATGATAGGGGTTCAAATTGCCATCTGCTGAATGAATGAATGAATGAATGAAGCCAATTAGACTATCTTTGACTTCTGTAACTCTAGATGGATGTCAACTCTGAGATCTTGACCAGAGGCTGAATAAAAAAAAAAAAAAATCTCAGGTCATTCATTAACGGAGGACTCTGACAAAATGTGCAACAGTTAAGGGAAGCCTCCCACAGGAGATGGGAGCTTTCAGCAGTCATGTCAAAGCCCAGAGAGGGGAAAACATTTCATTTGGGTTACAGAGAGATCTTCCTTGGTTCTTCCAGTGGTCATGAAATGAGGACCTGCATGTCAGACCAGAGGTGAGAAGTGGTATCTCCTCTTCAGCAGAAAGGACAAACTTATAAAACGGTCTTTGGTCAGAGGCAGCCACTTGAGTTCAGGCACACAGCCGTATCTCACTCCGTGCCGACCCAGCCTTGTCTGAGGCAGGGCACATTTGTCATTTTAAGTGTTCCAATAGTCCCATTTTTAAAAAGCAAAAAGTAACAGGTGGCTTTAATTTTAATAATACTTAATTAAACCTAGTATATTTAAAATATCATTTCGTGGGGCATCTGAGTGGCTCAGTTGGTTAAGTATCTGCCTTTGGCTCAGGTCATGATCCCAGAGTCCCAGGATCAAGCCCCGTGTTGGGCTCCCTGCTCAGGATGGAGTCTGCTTCTCCCTCTGCCCTTCACCCCATTCGTACTCGCTCTCTCTCACTTTCACTCTCTCTCTCAAATAAATAAATAAAGTATTTTTTAAAAGATTTTATTTATTTTATTTATTTGACAGACAGAGATTACAAGAGGGCAAGAGAGGCAGGCAGAGAGAGAGAGGAGGAAGCAGGCTCTCCGTGGAGCAGAGAGCCCGATGTGGGGCTCGATCCCAGGACCCTGGGATCATGACCTGAGCCGAAAGCAGAGGCTTTAACCCACTGAGCCACCCAGGTGCCCCTAAATAAAGTATTTTCTTAAAAGTATCATTCCATGGGGAGCCTGTGCAGCTCAGTCGGTTAAGCGTCCAACTCTTGGTTTCAGCTCAGGTCATGATCTCAGGATCATGAGATTGAGGCCCACGTTGGGCTCTGCACTCGGTGCAGAGTCTGCTTGAGATTCTCTCTCGCTCTGCCCTTCACCTACATTCCCTCTCTCTCTAGAATAAATAAGTCTTTGGGGCGCCTGGGTGGCTCAGCGGGTTAAGCCTCTGCCTTCGGCTCAGGTCATGATCTCAGGGTCCTGGGTTCGAGCCCCGCATCGGGCTCTCTGCTCGGTAGGGAGCCTGCTTCCCTCTCTCTCTGCCTGCCACTCTGCCTACTTGTGATCCCTCTCTCTCTCTGTCAAATAAATAAATAAAATATTTTAAAAATAAAATAAACTAAAATAAATAAGTCTTTAAACAGTATATCATTTCATCCCATGGTCAGCATAAACACAATCAATGAGACACTTTTTATATCCTTTTCTTTCCCTTAAGTCTTCAGGAGGATGTGTATCTTGAACTAACAGTGTGCCTTATTTGGATGCAAAATTTGCATTGAAAATTCTTCATCTGTATTTAGAATTCCTAAATTTACAGTTGAAAAAGGTCAATTCCCCAGCTAAAGTTGTTCCAAACGTACTTCAAAGCCTTCTGATGGCTGGAGCATGTCACCTTTTCATGTGAATGTAATCAACAAATAAAACTGAAAATTCAGTGCTTTGGGTTCTCTAGCCAGTCTTTGGGGGCTCCGTAGTCCCACAGGCTGGTGACTACCATATCAAACAGTACAGATATAGAACATTTCCGTCACTGAAGAATGTTTTATTGGACAAAGTACCACTTTCACTGCAGGTGTGTCTTTTGCCCTCTCTTGTATCCCCTAGAGCAAGGATTGATACGTGAGTGATGCCAGCAAATGACTGTTGGAAGAATGAGTGTAGAGGATAGAGTGTTTAAAGAACACTTCACAGAAGAAGGGACATTTATGAAAGGTCTTGACAGGTGAATAGGAGTCCTCCAGGCAAAGAGTAAGGTAAAGATAGAAGGGGAACCTGGCACATAGGTTCTGGGTTATAAATGGATCTACTATGTTAAGAGCATGATTTTTTGTTCATTTGTTTTGCAACATCAAGGTGAAATCAAACTTTCTGCACTACTTTCTAGCTGTGTGTGTGTCCTTAGGAAAATCACCTAACCTCTTGTAGTCTTGGTTTCCTCATCTGCAAAATGGGTGTACTAATTTCAAAACTAATTTGAGAACTAGTGAGAGATAGAGTGTTTACCACAGTGCCTGGCAAATACTAAATAGTCTATGCCTGTTAAATGTTGGTCATTCCTGTGTCCACTGTTTGGTAAGAACATTTACCAAAGTAGATTGTGGCCAGTCACAGGGTGACAGATGTCTGTTACAACATCTCTTCTTCTTCTTGATGCCAGCACCCTGACTTTTAACAAGGTGGTTATATCCCAGCTAAAACCGACTTCTCTCCAGCTTCTCACAGCCCAGAGAAGCCATGAGACTAAGTTTAGGTCAATAAAGTTTCAACAGAAGGGCTGTGTGTTATTTCCAGGAAGTTTTCTTAGAGGGAAGGGTTTTCTACTCTGCCTTCTACTTCCCTGCTGCCCTGAGTGCAAGTGATGTGTGAAGACTGACAGAGCACGAAATCAGGAGGCATCTGAATTCTGGATGAATGAGCAACTCTAAGTGAGATAAGCAGGAGGTCCCGTTTCTAGGCTTCTCTGACCTCAGGACCTGTCTGTCAAGGACCATCTCTTGGGACATCTACAGGGAGCAAAGTTTGGAGAACGTATTTTAGGTGATCCCGAGGGAACAGTGAGATGGTTAATGGCCAAGCTTTAGGTGGAGGGCAAAGACCGCCAAAGATCTGTAACAGTGGGTGGCATTTCTCATGCTTTGGGATCGTTGGTGGGACAGTGGGGTTCCATGAGGTCAACAGCTCATGAAGTCAAGGGGACCGTAGGTGGCTTGCTGGCCAACAGCAGCAAAGGCTTCCATGCCCACAGCTGTGTGCCTATTGTGGTTCTCCTGCTGATCATCCACCAACATTAGACGCTCAGGAATGTTGCCGTGTCCCTCCAATCTATTGTGGCTTCTCATAAACTGTTGTTTGTTGTGGCTGAAATATGGCATGATGGCATCATTTCAGCTTGTATTTTTGGAGCAGCTATTTGATGTTTGGAAAAATGCATTTCTTTGTTTCTAAACCATCGTAAATGGGAATGAAGTCAATGACTTACTCCTTGCCATCCTTCAAAGAAACCCAAGCATGGCTTTGAACATCCTTTGTCTTAAACACTCTACAAAAACTTGGTATCTCAAGCTAAGTTCACTGGAATTATTCACAGAAAGAAAAGTAGCTTTGAGTCCTCAACTAGGTTGTGGTGTCCTGCAAGAAAGGAAGAAAGTCAGCATCATTCCAGAGACTCACCATACGTTTGCATTATTGTGCTCGAGCACAGAAGGTAAGTGATTCTAGACTATGACTGTTCTTTCTGTATTTCTGGAGCACAGGCCAGAAGCTGAGTCCCTCCCCTGTTGTCTACATATGAATTTCACAAGAAATGAAGTGGATTCATTAGACCCGCGAAGTCAGTGTTAAGGTTATCAGATCTTGTATAAATAGGAGGTTATCATTACATCAGAATCACTCTCACTGATTATAGATATGGCCATGATTTTCCAATAACTGAAAACTATATTTTCTTCACACTTGGCATAGCTTTCTATTTACTGGCAAGCTCCTATGAGCTTGACGCTAAGCACTTGACTTTGGTGGTCCCCAACCTCTCAATCATCCCAGGAGGCAGGAATTATTACTACTGGCATTTCACAGGAAAGCAAAGTGAGGATCAGAGAAGTCAAGCAACTTTTCAAAGGCACACAGCTGAGACGGGTGTCAAACGCAAGGCTGCTAGATTCTCAGGGTCATGAGCTGAACAGGTTATGCTGGGATTTCTGCATAATGTTTAGCTACTGTGCAAGAAGGTAATGAGACTCTTCTTCCATTAATAACCATATTGTTTAATATTACTCCATGGGCAAGGTGGTTGGGAAGGTATTTTTCTACCATGCTTTAAAGCAACATATCCTTGGAACTTGCTTTTCTCATTCTTAAAATGGGGTGCTGACTTCAAGGGTTTGTTGTGAGGATTAACAAGGCAATAAAGGCAAAGGATTCTGAGAGGTGGGGGTAGGGGTCCAAAGCTCAGCTGAGGGGATTTGAAATGGTACATTTCTTTCTTATTCAAGCTAGTTCCTTCAACTCGCATGCGGTTTGAATTCAAAAGGGGAAAAAATACATTTTCAAAATGGAACCCAAGGCTGTTCAACTCAATACTTCCATACGATTCCAGGCCTCCCATGTGAGGTTGGCAGTCCGCATAATTTACAGTTAATTCCGTTAACCGTGCATTTGTCAAAAAAAAAAAAAATACAACTGCCACATTGTGTGAGCCAAGATGCTCCCAGTTCCCACCCACAGTCACACCTGTGTGGAGAGCCTAAAGAGGGACCCCGGGCACAGCTGCCGCCTCTCACATGGGGCTCCTCTTGGGGACAAGAATGACGCTAGGCCATGCTGGTTCTCCAGAAAGGATTTTGGCTTTCCAAGTCTTGAGCAATATTAGCCAAGGATTGTTTATGTGTTTTGGTTTTTGCACTCTTTCCAAGTTGAGGGCATCTGTGGAGTGTTTTCTTGATTGCAAATATAGACCCTGTTTAGTTTGCTTGGCTGTGTTTGCTCCATCTAGAAAACCCACCAAAGAGAACAAGGGTCATCTAGAGGAAAGAGAAGCTTCTCCAACCGAAAATAAGATGAGAAAAAAAAAATATCCGGAGCAATGTCGTGCCTACAGGGATGTGTTCTGCACATCACCAAAGGCTATGTGTGCATCCTTGGTGACAGGAGTTCATGGAAAAGGGAGAAAGAACACAGAGTAAAATCAGACTGAGCTACGTTAAAATCCTGGCTCTGCTCTCATTAGCTGGGTGACCTTGAGCTACTTACTTTGCCTTTCTGAGCCTTGGTGGCCTTTTCTGCAAATTTGGGAAGAGGGTGGTAAAGATTAATTACAGCTTACATGTGTTGAATGTTTGCCATGTGCCATTAGCTCAATTAATTCTCATGACAAATCTCTGAGCGACCACCCCCATTTTACAGAAAACCAAAGCTTGGAAATGAAACAACCTGCCCAAATTCACAGAGGAAATGGAAGAACCAGGAAAGGATCCCCATGCTTTCTGGATCTAGAAAATGGACTCCTATTCATGGAGTTAACACAGAAAGTTGGTGTGACAATTCAGTGGGAAGATTCGAGAAAAGCACTGCCTCTTAACAGAATTACTCACCAGAAGCACAGGTAACACATGAAAAAATAGACAAGTAGGATTACATTAAATTGCAGAGCTCCTGCAGAGGAAAAGGAACAGTCAACAAAACGAAGAGGTAACCTATGGAGTGGGGGGAAATATTTGCAAACCATATATCTGATAAAGGGCTAACTCCAAGGTCTATATAAACTCTTAAATAGACATTCTAAGAGAATAGTCTTCTAAAAGAGACATAGAAATGGCCAACATACACATGAAAATGTGCTCATCATCACTCATCATCACAGAAATGCAAAGCAAAACCATAAGGAGATACCAACTCACACCTGGTAGAATGGCGATTATCAAAAAAAAGAAAAAAAGAAAGAAAAAGAAAGAAAGAAAGAAAGAAAGAAAGAAGAAAAGAAAGCAAACAAACAAACAAAAAACCCAAAATAACAAATGTTGGCCAGGATTCGGTGAAAAGGAAATTCTTGTGCTATGTTGATGGAACCACTGTAGAAAGCAATATGGCAGTTCCTCGACTAACTAAAAATAGAATTACCATATGATCCAGCCATTCCACTTCTGGGTATAGATCCAAAGGAACTAGAATCAGGATCTCTAAGAGATATCTGCCCTCCCATCTTCTTTACAGCATTATTCCCAAGAGCCAAGACATGGCAGTCATCTAAATGTCCATGGATAGGTGAATGGATAAAGAAAATTGTAGCATATACCCACAATGGAATATTGTTCAGCCTTTTAAAAAGAAGAGAATCCTTTCATTTGCAACAACACGGATGAATCTGGAAGACATTATGCTAAGTGAAGCAAGCCAGACCCAGAAGGACAAATACAATATGATATCACTTATATGGGGAATCTAAAATAGCCAAACTCAGAACCAGAGAGTAGAATGGTAGTAACCCATGGCTGGATAGAGATGGAAACAGGGAGGTGTTAGTCAAAGGCACAAAGTTTTAGTTGATGCAGGATGGATAAATCTGAGACATCTAACACATGGTGCCTCTAGTTAACAATTCTGTATTGTGTACTTAAAAATTTTTCTGAGAGTAGATCTTCAGTTCAGTTATTATTGCCCTTTCAATAATGAATGAATTAATTAATTAATTAATGAACACATGAACCAGGCAGGAGGAGGGGACTTCAATAGTGATGGATAGGTTTATGGTACACACATAGGGATGGTTTCACAAGTGTATGCTTATCTCCAATTTCACCAAGTTGTGTACACTATAAATGTACAGATTTTTGTGTAATCAATCTCAATAAAATTGTTTGAAGAAAAAAGATTCCAACTATTTATACCCCAATAAAAAGTACCGGCTCCCAGGAATGACATACTTAATTAAAACAGATTAATGGATATGCAGGTAGATTCCGTAAAACACATACACAAAGGAACGTCCCCCGTCTTTTTACAGGAAAAAGAAAGGTGAGCGGCGAGGAATTTTCAGATAATGAGAATTCACCACTACAATGAAGCCATTGATAGGCAGCGTTGAAAGGTCCAAGGAGGGAAGAGATTTGATGGAAATGTGATAGATGTGGGAAAAGACCAATAAAGCCTCTATTCTTCCTGAGACCTTGGCCACCGAGGCATCAGGATGTGACATGGGAACATCAGCTCCCAAGGGGCCATGAGGTCAAGACCATCAGAAATACCCATGACCCACACGAACAGATACATGGAGAACCTGTCATGTTAGATGGTGACAGTGAACAACTCCAAAGTGTCAAGTAAACACTTGGAGCTGAGCTTTGGGATTGATCCTTCTTTTTTTTTTTTTTTTTTTAAGATTTTATTTATTTATTTGAGAGAGAGAGAGTAACACTGAGAGCATGAGCAGGGGGAGGAGCAGGAGAACCAGGCTCCCCGCTGAACAAGGAGCCCAATGTAGGGCTCTATCCCAGGACCCCGAGATCATGACTTGAGCTGAAGGCAGACGCTTAACTGACCGAGCCACCCAGATTCCCCTGGAATAGATTCTTCTCATTCCACGTTCCCAGAAGGCATTTCCTCTTGCAGCCACATGGGTTCGACACCATTCATCAAACCACTGATATTTCAGAGTTCTGACTTAGGGGCTGTGGGGAGCAGGCACATGATTGTCACCACCATGGGACTTAGACCACAAATGGCTATGGTGTAGAATCCATTTGGCAGAACTCAAGGGAACAGTAAATGAAGGTAAACTGTAAAGTATATGAATGACAAAACATCAAATACACATAAACGCCTATAAAATATGAAAAAACATTTAACCAAAGTTCTGACTATCTGGAACCTTCAACTAACTAGAATTCCTTTCTTCTAGTTCACGTTTAGGGGGAAAAAAGAATGGATCTGAGACATAAATGAAGTTGGCTTCAGAAATTTAGGCAAAAGAGGAGCTCAGAGATGCCTAGGTGGTTCCATGGGTTAAGCGTCTGCCTTCAGCTCAGGTCATGATCCCAGGGTCCTAGGATCAAGCCCCATCTCAGGGCTCCTTGCTCAGTGGGGAACCTGCTTCTCCCTCTGCCTGCAACTCTCCCTGCTTGTGTGTTCATACTCTCTGACAAATAAATTTTTTTAAATAAAATAAATAAATAAATAAATAATAAAAGGGAGCTCAGAACATATTCAACTTAATTTCCAATGCTTCCTGCAACACTTGCATATACAGTCACAAAATGAGTCCCATGGGGACAGAGGCCACGTGTTCTTATCCACTGGTGCCTCCTTAACACCCAGCTGAATGCAGAGAACTTCAGAGGAGGGCAGTAAATATTTATAGACTAAAGGCTGATACCCCTCCCAGCCAAGTGTCTCCTGGATACTTCATCATCAAAGAAAGATTTCCATTGTGATCATCACAGGCCAAGGCAAGAAAGGAGATGCAAGTATTTTAGAAAGACGTTCAGAAATGAGGTGTGGTAGATGAAAGATGGCTGTAAATTCTTGTGTCCCCTCCCTCTGAGAGAAGAAAACTAGTGCCCTTCCTTGGAATCTGACCTGATTCTAGTGAACTTTTTGACCAATAAAATATGGCACAAAGAACCATCTCAAGCTTCTGAGGCTAGGCCATCAGCCTCTTGGTTTTGCCTGGGCCTCTTGGAACATTCTTTGATTCTTCAGATGCCTTGGAGGAAGTTCAAGTACATTGGGGTTTCTATGCTGGAGAGGTGCCACATGTAGGCAGTCTGGTAACGGTCCTGGCTGCCCCAGTTTTCCAGCCAGGCCCTCCAAGTCATCGGAGAAGTGAGGAAAACCATTTTGGACCCCCTAGACCAAGGGTCAGAAGTCTTTCTCTGCAAAATGTCAGCTAGGAAATATGCATGGCTTTGCAGGTCACAAGGTCTCTTTGCAACTAATCAGCACATCTGCTACGGCATGAAAACAACCATAGACAGTACAAAAAGGAATGGGCACAGCTGGGGGCCGATAAGCCTTCTTTACAAAAACAGTTGCCAAGTTGGATGGGACTTGCAGGCCATAGCTTTCTGACCCCTGCTCTAGACCAGCCCAGGAGACTTCTGACAACGGCCAGCTGCATGAAACAGAAGAATCTTCCAGCTTAGCCCTGCCCAAATTCCTAACCAGCAACATCATTAAAAAATAAAACAGGCCTTAAGTCACTACATTTTGGGCATTTGGTTAGGCTGCCACAGATAAATGGATCAAAAGAATTGGGACCCAATGGAATTAACAAAAATTAAAAAAAAAAAAAGGGAGGGTGAGAGGTGGGAAGGAGGCCAGGACAATTCTCAGTCCCATCGCTACAAGCCCTCCAGTTGCTGTGCATGAGCACAAGGGAGTAGAAAATAAAGGCCTTGTCTCCCAGGACTGAACTCTGCTACCCTGAAGAGGACTAGAAGAGGGGTCCTTGTCTAGGGGCACCCGTTCACTGTATTCCAGCAAGGCTCAATGAGGGACTCGCACCCACCATGACCGACTGATCATAAGATCAAGACCTGAGCTGAGATCAAGACTAAAACACTTAACCAACTGAGCCACCAGGTGCTCCCCTGGGTAAGCCTTTCACCTCTCTCCAGCTCTCATTCCTCCCCTTAAATGGAACTTACCTTCTAGGGTATATATGAGGATTCAATACGGCTCTCTAAGTGCAATTTTGGCACATAAGAAGTCTTCAGCAACTAGAGCTTTACTGTAGATGCGTCTAGATGTGCGCGTATAAACACAGGCAGATACACACAGACACACAGATTTATCAGTAAGAGGAAACCTGCACGTGCCAGAGAAAGAGACTAAATCATGGAGTCACGTACAGCCGGCGTCTTTTCCAGAGCACACATTCGTAAAAGTCAGCAAGCCTGCGTGCCACCCTCCCTCAAAAACGTGAGGCACTTTAGCACTGTATCTGATGTCAGTATGTTTAAGAATCACCCTGGGGTCCTTGCTGAAATGCATAGCCCCCCCTCTCCTCCTGATAAGAGATTGCGACTCAGCAGATCTGGGCTGGGGTGCGGGGATCCAAGCCATTCTCAAGCACCCTGGGCTTTGCTGAACCCAAAAGTCATCTCATTCCACTTTGAGAAACTTCTTTCTATAAGCGTCTCATGACACGATGAACCAGCTCGGGGAGGGGAGGTGGCCTGCCCAAGGTCACACAGCCGGAAAGCTGGCAGGGGCAGGATACAGTGCCTATCTGCAGACCAGGAATGCCGGCTGTCCCTGTGCCTTCCTGTGTCCCCAAGCCCCTAGCAAGAAAGCCTGGCGTGGAGCAGCCACTCTGCCACCACAGGCGGAGAAGAAATTAAAAAAAAACAAATAAATATTCCACTTGAAAAGGGGTTTGGGAGCCTTCCAACCCCATCATCCTATTGTACAGATGGACAAACCAAGGTCCCCATGGCGAGAAACCGTGGCTCCCGTTCTCCTGCAGAGAACAAAGGTCTGCATTCTCAGCCGGGCACATTCCCCTCTCCCCCACTCCAGACTTGGCTAAATAAAGCTGCCACTTGGTCTGGTCAGCAGTAAACTGAAGCTGAGAGTGATCAAATCCCACCTAGTTCCCATGACACTATAAATCTCGGCACTGGGCTAAACGTGGTGGGGGAGCAGAATCGCCCCAAATCGTCGTGAAATCAGTCCTTTCTTGGTCTGGCAAGATCGCTCTCAACCTGTCACTCTGTGATTCCATGTCATGGACTTGAGATCAGTCTAAACAATCCTTTCTGTAATTAAAAAAATATATATATGCCGTTACTAATGTCCCTGGCCCCCTTTAGTGAAGGGAGCAGCTGCCAGGTGGGAGAAGAGAAGGCCGGACGTGTGAGATGGCTAAGGGCTGGCGGCACAATGGTGATCACATGGGGTCTGTTTATTTTATTTGGAACACACTTCTTACAAACAGGGAATTGAGGATTGGGGTCTGTACCCTCTAGACTTTTCTGGACAACGTGCAATCCATCCTTTTTTACACAAAAGGGTTGTTTCATAGTCCAGCTAAACACACACACACACACACACACTAGAAGTTTATGCACATTCTTCTATCAAGCACATATATTTAAGTCCAGCTACTTTGGAACTCTGGGAAGATAGAGAAAAGCACTCAGCCTCCATCTCAAAAAAAAAAAATCTGTATCTACTTTACAAGGTTTTCACAAAGAGTCAATAAGTATAAGGATTTTAGCAGATTCTCCATGGTGCTGGGTTTGAGACAGCCAACTCAGGTCATTTCACCAAGGGCCCCCAAACAAGCACTGTATAAAAATCGAAAGCTAAGTTCCCCCTAGAAACCAGAGATGGTGGGCTTCCTTGCCTCTACTTCCTATCAAGATACCCACAGTGTTTTCTGTTCAAAGGGAGGGACGCTGGGAGCACTTATCAGGAGTAACTGAGACACAGAGAGCCAAAAAGCCAGTGAGAGAATTATTTCTCTTCCAACAAGGAAGAGGAAACGCCAAGTCTGTCTCCTGGCCATTCTCAGAGAACGCTAAGGCTGGAAGGGACCAGGGGCTGAGCTAGTCTGGTGATTTCCAAACATGACTTTGATAAAGAATCACCTTGGGGGAACGGTAACAAATATACATTTGTAGCTATGGGATGGAGATTCTAACGCAATAAGTATTGGGCCTGGGACTCTGCATTTTAACACCTTTGCCACAAGTGATTCTAATATGGAAGCTCTAAGGTAGCCTTTTGGGGTGACTGATCCCGCTCAGTTACAACCAAAGGATGGAGGAAAACAAATGACTTGTCCAAGGCCAACCAGACATGGACAGGGCTCCAGCCCAGGCTTCGATTTCTTTACACTCTACCTTCCCCCCACCCCTCAGGTTGGCTTTGTCCTTAGAACCAATGTGAAAAATCTCAGCTCTTTTCTCAGCTCTTTTTGATCACAGGAAACCAGTGGGCAGCCTCCAGGACACCAGCGGGGCCGCCATCCATCACCTCTTCTCCATTTTCCCCCCATGCTATCCTTTTTCTGGCCCAAGCAGAGTTGAGAAAATAGCTAAAACCAAACTGAGAAATAGAAGTGGGATTTTTGCACATTTATAGAAGCAGCCATTAAAACTATTAGCAGACCATTAACACGTCATTGGCTGGGAGCTTTATTTTATTTTAGTTTTTTTGAATCCTGGAATGGCTTTAATATCTCTGATCGCAACTACTGATTTGGGACACACCCCGGTATTTCACTGTGCGGCTGCTGGTGTAGCAGCTCTGGTAAGTGGCTACTAGACCAGTAATGGCTGTGCGTCACTCAGTTCTGTCAAAATCTTTAATCTCGAAAAGCCACAAGACAAGGGTTCTTTTCGCCCTTTTTGCATGAGGTTACCAGGATTTAGGAGCAAATGGGATTAATGTTTCAAAGCTTTCAGAGCTATTTGGATAAGTATGCCTGATAGTCTAAATTCTGGGGGCTCAGGAGACAGAGAGTTTATGTGTATATGCTCTATGGGACAGAACTTATTAGGGTCTCCATAATGGAAGGTCCAATCACGGCAGGATATAAGATTGTATACAGAAACGCTGAGATGGGAAGGGTATCTGGTGACAGGCATTTCTCCAAGCAAGGCTGGCAGTCTACGAGATTGGCTGAGAGGGAGAACAGCTAAAAGCTCATAATGAGAGCATGACCTCTCTCTCATCTGCTGGTTGACCTCTGCTAACACTTGGGTAGTGACGTGACACTACAGACACTCTGAAGGTGTTTAGCCAAGTTCCATTCCTATCTCTGTCCATCCAGTAGGGAATTTCCAGGGGCACAGGAAAGCCAATGATGACCGTCTACAGGAACCTGGAGAGGTGGGACAACTCTCGCTCAAACACAAAGGCAGTTCCAGAATCTAAAGGGCAGCAGTGGAAGCCGTGTTTAGAGGGGGGGCCAGGTTGGCCAAACCCAAGTCCTTATTCCACTGGGAGCCAGACTCAGAGAGGGTACTCATGGCACCAGCAGGCAAGCCTGAAGAAACCAAAGGAGAAAAGCTAGACTGGAGTAGAATTCTGATTGGCCAGGCTTGGGTCATGTGACCACTCTGTGCCCAGGGAATTTACATACAAAGAATATTGACTTTCACCATTAGTCACATCCTCAAGAATGGTGGAACCAATGGAATATATTGATAAAACAAAGAAAAACAAGATTTATGAAGGATTCGGCTGACATAACCAGGGAGGCTGACAAATCCTACAGGAAAGTTGGCAAAAGCTGGAGACCCAAGAGTGTTGCCAGTTTAGTCGTAGTCTGAGTCCAAAGACCTAAGAACTGGAAAAGCTAATGGTGTTGTTCTCATCAGAAGATGGGCAAGCTCAACACCCAGGAAGAGGTGATGTTTCCATCTGAGTCCAAAGGCAAGAAAAAAGTGAATGTCCCAGTTCAAAGGCAGTCAGGCAAGAAGAATTCTCTCTTGGGGGAGCAGGGGGCATCCACTTGTTTGTTTCATTCAGGCCTTCAACTGATTGGATGAGGACCACACACATTCAAGAGGGCAAGCTGCTTTAGTCAGTCTACCAATTAAAACATGAGTCTCATCCCAAAACAGCTTCATGGAAACATCCACAATAAAATGTTCGATCGACTATCTGGACATACCACGGCTAGTCAAGTTGATACACAAAACAAACTGGCACACTTCCTAGGAGGGCACCATACCCATCAGAGTTTGACAAGAGAAACAAAACCAGTACAACATATATATTAAGGGATTTGTTGCAAGGAACTGGCTTACGTGATTGTGGGTGCTGGCTGGACAAGTCTGAACTTCATGGGGCAGGCCATCAGGAAGGGTAGGATGGCACCCTTGAGCATGAACTAAAGCTGCTGCCTGTAGACACAGTTTCTTCTGCATCAGAAGAGTCTCAATTCTGTTCTCAAGACCATCTGTCTGATTAAATCAGGCCTGCCCAGACTACCTAGGATAATCTCCATGACTTAAAGTCAACTGATTATGGACCTTAATCACACCTACAAAATCACACCTCCAAAAATTCATGGCAACCTCCAGATTAGTGTTTGATGGAATCACTGTACACTAGCCCAGTCAAGCTGACACAGAAAACTGACCACTAAAAAAGGAGAGAGAGAGAGAGAGAGAGAGAGAAAGGAAGGAAGGAAGGAAGGAAAGGAAGGAAAGGGGCAGGGAAGGAGGAGAGATAGAGAGAGTGAGAAGGAGAGAAAGAAATAAAGAGAGAGAAAGAAAGAGAGGAAAAGGAAGGAGGGAGGGAGGGAAGGAAGGAAGGAAGAAAAAATGGACCACCCCTCTTTTTTAGAAGGACGGGGTCAACGAGTCAAAACACTTGATGTCCATGAAACAGGAAGGCAGAGAAAGGAGAGGGAAAAACGAAGTAGGAGCCATTCAAAACGAAGAGGAGATCATTCAAGATCTGCAGGTAGGTGTCACTTGTCTGTTCAGACTAAGGAATTCCCATGTCACCTCCTCAATGACTGTAAAGGGCCGTTGTCTGCTTTGTGACTGTGATGGGTGCTACTTGGTAGAATCAGTGACCCTCTACCCTCATCTCTAATTTAGGGTTATATCATGTCTCTCTCTGGTTTTGCACCCTCCCCTTCTCCCCCACAAGCAGCCCCAGTCAATGCCTTGCCCACATCCCCTCAGTCTACCCCAGAGCTCACCCGAAGCTTCAGCGACAGCCCCTACACCTGGCTTCCTACCCCAACCACTTCATCACTCTGTCCAAGGCTATTCCCTGGCTCAGAGTATGCTCAGCCCGGGAAGGACACACAGGGAGTACCACGGAGTGGATGCCCCACGAGCATCCTTCAATCCGGGATTGGGGAGCTGATGGATAAATACTTCAGCATCCTCAGCCACAGGGGGAGAAGCCCGAGATTTCCACAATGCTGCCCAGAGATCTGAAGGAATGGCACCTCCCTTGCCCCGTAGTATACACTTCACTGGTTCTCTCCCCTTCCCTGTCTCCCTCCCCTACCCCCTGCCCGGGATCCAATCCCAAATAAATCACATCAACCCAAATCCTTGCCTCTGGATCTGCATTTTATTTTTTTTAAGATTTTTATTTATTTATTTGACAGAGAGAGAGATCACAAGTAGGCAGAGAGGCAGGCAGAGAGAGAGGAGGAAGCAGGCTCCCCGCTGAGCAGAGAGCCTGATGCAGGGCTCGATCCCAGGACCCTGAGATCATGACCTGAGCCAAAGGCAGAGCCTTAACCCACTGAGCCACCCAGGCACCCCTGGATCTGCATTTTAGAGAACTCAAACAAAGAAACTAACAGTCCAGTCATCCAGATACACAGTTTGGACCACTGTATGTAAAAACCATCATTGCTCTCTGAATAGGAAGATTCCCGAATGGGGAGTTCAGGGTTCTCCAAGCTCTGGGCACTGCTAACTACTTTGCCTCATCATCTCCTGCTCTCCTGCACAAATTGCTCTCAAGACAACTCAAGAGCACCTTGAAAATACCGTGATGGGTCCTGCCTCTCAGCCTTTAAACACAGGATACCATCTACCAAGAGCTGCCTCCTCCCTTCCATCCTTCCTTCCTTCCTTCCTTCCTTCCCTCCTTCCCTCCTTCCCTCCTTCCTTCCTTCCCTCCTTTCCTTTCCTTTCTTTCTTTCTTTACCTTTACCCCATCAGCCCCCATTTTGATCTAGCAAACTCATCACAGAGGATGAATTCAAAGATTTTCTTGCCTTAAAACATCTTGAACACACTCCCCCTCCCTGCCCTCAAGCAGGATTAAGTATTAGTTCCTTCACTTCGGTTAGAACTCACCTTGATTAGGACACCTGCCACCATTCCAGTTTACTAAATGCTGCCATGTACATCTCTCCGCTCAGATGAGACTCCCAAGAGCAATGATTGTGCCTTATTTTATTTGTGTGTTTATTTATTGAGTTAAGAATAAGGCACTCAATAAATAAATTATTCTCAAGTCATAATATGATGAATAGCACATTAAAGGCAATCACAGAATGCTTGCT
The DNA here is from genome assembly GCA_004024625.1 of Mellivora capensis. Classification (NCBI taxonomy): domain Eukaryota; kingdom Metazoa; phylum Chordata; class Mammalia; order Carnivora; family Mustelidae; genus Mellivora; species Mellivora capensis. Next base: position 51,006 of record PISX010002289.1, read on the forward strand.
GAATGGATTAACAATGGAGCTCTTACTAGCCCAGTAAGAAGTAACACCTATTACCACCCTTCTGCCCACAACTTCCTTCCTAATTAAGAAAAATGAGGGCTCCAAATTTGATAGAATGTTGATGTATTAAATGTGTATTTATGAACCTGACCATTGACTGGGATGTTCAGGGAGAATACGGACTATGAACAGTGCTGTGTAAACTGCTAAATTCCAGGAATATACTCAGAATTGGTTTTATGGTAAATAATATCAACTATTGAGAAACAAGAAAACTGAGGCTGTGTGCCTCATCCAAGGTCATTCGGGAAGTAAATAGGAAGGGCTGGATTAGAATGAAGTTTCTGGCTCTTGTCTCCATATTTTCTACATATAAATGGGCATCGTCTTGGATCATGAGAGCCTTGAAAACATGCCCACCAATGTGGGAATAGCAGACAAACCAAAGAATTTGGTGACAGAGGGTTACAATTTAGTAAACCCTAAGAGAAACTACCATTTGAGTACCCTAGAGCTTTATGACAATAATTTTTGGTAAATAGTTCAGCTCCAACTTACAGATGAGCAAATGGAAATGCATAGGATTTAAGTCACTCATCTGCGAGGAGTTGGAGCTCAGATTCAAACCCAGAAATGGCTAATTCCAGAGCCTACCATCTGCTACATCCAACGCCTCTCGGAAAATAATAAAAGCTGATATTTCAAAGCAGCTACTGTGTATGGGGCACTTACTTCCTTTAATCCTCATAGTAATCCAGGAAGCCTGCTTCCATGACAATTTCCCCAGTCTTCCAGGTGAGGAAACTGTTGCATACAAATTTAGTCACTTCTGCAAGGTCAGCAGAATGACATTGTGGCCCTTTACGACCTCAGAGTTCACTTCTCTCCATGCCTTACCATGCTTCTTTGTTCTGACTGCACATCAGAACACACACAGAGCTTCTTAGAGCCTGTAGATCTCCAGACCCCATCCCCTGAAAGTCTGATGCAAAGAAACGAACATCAAGATCGATAAAGGTGAAGAAGAGAGGGCTGTTTCGTCCAAGCTGAAGCACCCCAAAGACACCCACAGGATTCCTACAAGCTTGCATCTGCTCTCGCCATGCTGACAAGGTTTGCCATCGAGAAAGCAGAAAATTGTGACCTTGACTCCATGGGGCCTGAAGACAGCTGAGAGAGAGAGTCACAAGAGAAAAAGGGAAGTCTGAGCCGACTTTGAGGAGGGGATTTCAAAACCAGCTCCCAGGAACTGGCGAAGTCAGTAATAGCATCGCTTCACAAATGGGTACTTGGCAGCTGTGAACTGCGATCAATTTGTTCCACATTCATAGACATGGAAAGATGTCCAGGGCATGGTGAGAAAGAAAAAAAAGTGGATTCTGAAACATGGTGAAGAGTGTGATCTTGTTTGCATACAGGATCACTGCATAAAGGATCCTTGCAAAGGATACTTTGTATACAATATGAACACACCACTATGCTTTTTTATTTTTTTTTTATTTTTTTTTTGTCAGAGAGAGAGGGAAAGAGAGAGAGGGACCACAGGCAGACAGAGTGGCAGGCAGAGGCAGAGGGAGAAGCAGGCTCCCTGCCGAGCAAGGAGCCCAATGTGGGACTCGATCCCAGGACGCTGGGATCATGACCTGAGCCAAAGGCAGCTGCTTAACCAACTGAGCCACCCAGGCGTCCCCCACTATGCTTTTTTAATAGTCTCATGGTATATACTATAGAGTGCAGGCTGGTAGACGCTAGGTATATATAATATATTGCATATTGTATATTGTTATATATATAATATCAGATATAATATATAATATCATATATAATATATGTGCTATAATAAATATCATATATCATATCATATATGTATACAGGTACACGTATGCACATTATGACTCTACTATGCATGCATGCAGCAGAATATGGTATAGTATTTATTATGCACATATAGCAACTATGAATATATTATGTGACTATAGCATGAACCTATTTGTATATGTCACTCAAATATATATAAATATAGACGGACATTCACCAAAATATTAACAGGAATGGACTGTAGGTGGATTTTTGTTTCCCTTCCTTCCTTCCTTCCTTCATTCTGCAAATATTTATTGAGTTTCTATTTTGTACCAGACACCATCTTTCTGCCTTACACCTATTTTCAACTGCTTCAGAATTCTAAAAGCACATATTTATGGGCACCTTAATTAAAAATTTGAAAATCTAATGGCCTCCTGTCAACATCCCCAATAACCAACCGTGGGCAGGGGACATTGGTGACATTGATGGGGAACTCCGGAGAAGAAGAAAGGTAGGAAATGTGGAGACAGAGAGCACAGCCCAAGACAGACTCCCCTGCCCCCTGCCTCCCATCTCCACACACACTAGGCTCTGTTTTTCTGTTGTTGTTTTTTGGTTTTGTTTTGGTTTGTTTTTTTTTTGTTGTTGTTGTTGTTTTATTTTATTTTATTTATTTATTTTTTTGGTTGGGGGTCACCATCTGTAGATTTATTCTGCACAGAAATAAAGCCATCCATCTCCCTTATGGTGGTGTCATATAAGCTCAGGAAAAACCCCAGTGCTCAAGGAGGGCCCTGGGTAGGAAAAACACTTATCTGCCTCAGCCGGGTTCAGAGCTCCCCCGAAGGCATCCTTCCCTAGACTCAGGGGGTGGGTTTTGTTTATCCCCCTGGCACACAATGAAATGTCGGGAACACATGCTCAGGGTGAGGTGGGGCTCTGATGAAGGTTAAAAATGGAACAGCGGCTTTGATCCCCAGCCAAAACCAATGACGCTCGGGGTTGGGGCCAGAGTGAGACGTCACATTCCCTCGCTGTCTCCACAGAAGGTGCAGACAGTCCCCTTTTGACTCCAAAAGCAGACAGGGCCCCAGACAGGAGAAGGGAGGAAAGACCCCAGGCAAGGAGTGAGGTCTGAGCAGCGGGGAGAAGCAGGCCTCCTCTGGGCAGGCCACGGGACTTTCTGTTTTTAGTGGGGAGCCTCCATCAGACCACTCAGTCACTATCTGATGGTGCTAGGACTTGACACACTGCCCTCACCAGAGGGTCCACTGGAGAGAGGACAAAGGTGAGCAGACACAGGCATCTCCATCTCCCTTCTGACTCATCTGTGGCCGCCATTTTGTAATCATTTCCCTAGACTCTTCCACTGCGGCGCTCAGAAGTTCTGTTACTCTGTGCCTTCCTCACTCAACCAGCAAATGTGTGCTGAGCGTCTGGTGTGTTCCCAAACTGGGGCTGGGGGCTGGGGATTCAATAGTGAAGGACACCCGGGTTCTGTCCCTCCAGATCTTGAGCTCTGGTGGGTGAGAGAGGCCGGGAAAAGTCAGTGGCGATGGGATAGGTTAAGTGTTGTGAGGTGGGTAAGTAGAGGGTGTAGAAGACCACAAAGAAGGAGGTCATCGGGGCTGGGTGGAGAAGGGCAGGAGAGGAACCCTCGAGAAAGACGGAGGTATCTAAACTGAGGCCTGGGGAATAAAAGTAAGAGCTCACGAGGTAAGCAAAGCAAGGGAAGGGTAGCTCGGGTGAGGAGAACAGCATGAGCGAAGCTCTAAAGAAAGACAGTGCACACTGGAACAAACCAAAGGTGGAGACACTGGCGTGAGGTGAGGAAAACCATTTTCTCTCTAAAGTACAGACTGTTTGCGATAAAATGAACTGGCCACCCCCATTTTTGGTTACCTTTACTATTAAACTGGCCAATGACTTCCCATGGGGTTGGGTGAAGAAATCATTGTTCTCATCAGTCAATACTCTTACTGAACCTGCAGAAGGAGCCGATAACTCTTAAACACTGATCTCACTGCATCCTCATTAAAAAAAAATTGAGTATCAAAGAGGTTTAAGCAACCTCTTTGATACTCAACCCATCAAATTCATATAGCAAATAAGGATACATGGCAGGAGGGCGCAGGGTTCGAACCCGGAGCTTTGAATGCCACATTCTTCATAACTAATATTGTTTGTTTCCTTTAATTAAAACTAGTTTTCAGGCTGATGGAAATTAAGCAGATCATTAAGGCCAGGCATGGTTTCTTCACACCCTAAAATTCTGGTACAGGTGAAGAAGAAAAGATGTCTCCTCATTCAGTCTGCTAATTCTACGAACGCTGCGAGGTAGAGTCATAAATCTGTCTATTGTGTGAACCCCATCTTCTCAGGAGTAGCAGGTGAAAAGATGAAATCATGGAAGCTTCTAGAAACAGGTATCCTAAAACCCCAAATCTCTGTTGCGAGAGTAAGTGTTAACAAAAGAAATCTGGAAAAAAGCCTAAAAACAAAACAAAACAAAACAAAACAAAAAAACAACCCACACCTGCACCCTGTCAGACAAGAGGCAGGATTTAAACAAACAAGGTCAGGGACTCCAACAGACTTGCCATTCACAGAATGGCGGAACACGACTTTCTTTGTCTCCCAGTGACAGGTGACACCATCCCACAGGCGCCTTCCCAGCAAGGAGCCCAAGCGTCAGATTCATCCCTCTGTGGTTAAGCCGCCATCAGCCTTTTTAAGAAACCACAACTTTAACACCCAAGGAATTTGGCTTTGGGGGAAATCACATATCCTTTCTGTTGTGGGAGCTGGGTGGCATGGGACTGTGGCAAGGGTGACATGTGAGAAAAAGAAAAATGGTGGGAGTGGGGGTACTGGGGTGATTACCAAAGAGAAGGATTCCCAGCCAAATAAGGGCGCCTGGGAATTATCGGTTTTTTGGATGCTCCTTGGCGGGGTAAATTTGGAGTTCATACTTTTGGGAGCTTTCTCTCCGCTGGGGTGCTTTGTTGGTCTGTACAGACAAATTGAGGCAAATAAAGCAAACCACGGGGCGGGGGGAGGGGAGCCGGTGCCCCCCCCCCATTCACTTGACTGAGCTGCTCCCCAAGCCACACCCTGAAAATCCATTCTGGGTTTTCAGGTGCCACCACCTCTGTTATTTTTCTTCATATTCCTTCCTGGGAAGACTGAACTCCCAAATTGGCATCCAACTCCTTGACATTTTCTGGTTGTGCCACGGGTCAGGCAAGAACACTGTCATCTCTTAAAGCCTCATGCCTGTAACACGGAGATGTGAATCATGGGATTATTTTAAAGAGTCAATGGGGGTGCTTGGGTGGCTCAGTGGGTTAAGCCTCTGCCTTCAGCTCAGGTCATGATCTCAGGGTCCCAGGATCGAGCTGCGCATCGGGCTCTCTGCTCAGCAGGCAGCCTGCTTCCCCCTCTCTCTCTGCCCTGCCTCTCTGCCTACTTGTGATCTCTCCCTGTCAAATAAATAAATAAAATCTTAAAAAAAAATAAAGAGTCAATGAAATAAATCATGTAAAGGATCTGATATAAGGGAAGCAAATATTAGCTTCTTTCTTCTTTCTCCTGTCCCCTCCCTGAATCCAAATCCCCCTTGTTAACTTCCAGGGACAACTTGGTGAAAATCATTGTAATCACCTGGATCTAAAAGATGAAAGAATTTTTCCCCAAGCAGTGGGGAATGCCATAGATCTGGGAACTCAGAATAGAATTATAATTATCATTCTTGCATTACTTTGGGCATATTTTCCTGCTCTTAATAAACCAGTCATAGCAATGCTATCTTACCTTTGAAAAGCTGCTGTATGTGAAAATCTCTTCTGGGCTATCTGGAGACATTTATAGAAAGTCTAAGAATTCTTGACTCGAAAAGAGGGTTGAAAAACAGGGACAGAAATAGAAATTTTTACCTTACGGGAAATTTTCAGTTTTGTATAACTGGCATATCCTTGGATAATAATAGTAATAGAAGTAGAAATAACCAGGGATGCCTATGTGGCTCAGTTGGTTAAGTGGCTGCCTTCGGCTCAGGTTGTGATCCCAGGGTCCTGGGATCAAGTCCTGCACCGGGCTCCTTGCTCGGCAGGGAGCCTGCTTCTCTCTCCCCCTCTGCCTGCCGCTCTGTCCACTTGTGTGCTCTCTCTCGCACGCTCTTTCTCTGACAAATAAATAAATAAATAAAATCTAAAAAAAAAAAAAGAAGTAGAAATAATCAAAATAATAATGACCCCCATTTCTTAACTACTAAGTGGTGCTGGATATTCTACTAAACACTTTGTATGTATATTATCTCGTGTAACTGTCAATGCAAGCCTCGGAGAAAGGTACTGTTAATTCATGTATTTTACTGAAGAGGAAGGTGTACTTTGAAGACATGGCATGTCTCCCCCTAAAACATGTGCTGGTAGACAGTAGAAGAAACAGGGTGACCATCTTGACCCTTCTCACTCCAAAACCTGAGCTCTTATCCTCGGGGTACAGATTTCTTGGGAGGGTGTCTTTACTTTTTCCCTTTTGAAACTTCTAATACAAATCTCTGCCTTGGGGCAACTGGGTGGCTCAGTCAGTTAGGCATCCTATTCTTGATTCCGGCTCAGGTCATGATCTCAGGCTCGTGAGATCAAGCCCTACATTAGGCTCCCTACTGAACATGGAGCCTGCTTAAAAGTCTCTCTCTCTCTCTCTCTGCTCCTTCACACCACACACACACCCCACTTGTTCTCGTTCTCTTTAGAAAAAAAAATTTCTGTCTTATTCTATCCTGTGACATTCTGTTCCAATGTGTCTCTGAGTCTTTTTGGCTTTCATTGTCACACACACACACACACACACACACACACACACACAGTCTGCCTGACACACTTGTCCTCTGCATTTTTATAACTCCATTTTTCAGGTCAACCCTGATAAAGTAAAGTAGGTGATACCTAAAACTTCTAAAATTTCCATTAAACATTCTATATTTGAAAACTTTATGATACAATTCTTGGACCAAACCTTGGAAGGCTCTGTAAGTTCTATGGGTCAGTTTTTGAGACTAGGGTATTTTTTTTTTAAATCATTCTCTTAAATCTTAGTTGTGGGTATTTGTTTTCTCTAGGAAGATCAAAGTTCTAGCTCCAGCTCTGGTACTAACCAGCTTGGAAGTTCTCTCCCCCTCCCTGGGACTCAGTGTTTCTATCTATACAATGGGAGACCTGCATCCACTTGTCTTCCCCTTGCTGCCCACGGTTCTTCTCCAGAACCCCAGATCTTTATTGAATACAGTCTGAAAATCATGAGACTTGGAGCACCTGGGTGGCTCAGTCAGTTGAGAGTCTGAATCTTGATTTCAGCTCAGGTCATGTTCTCAGGGTGGTGAGACAGAGCTCTGTGTTTGGTTCTGCATTGGGCTCCATGCTGGGCATGGAGCCTGCTTAAGATTCTCTCTCCTGGGGACGCCTGGGTGGCTCAGTTGGTTAAGCTGCTGCCTTCGGCTCAGGTCATGATCCCAGCATCCTGGGATCGAGTCCCACATCGGGCTCCTTGCTCAGCAAGGAGCCTGCTTAAAAAAAAAAAAAAAAAGATTCTCTCTCCTGGGGCACCTGGGTGGCTCAGTGGGTTGAGCCTCTGCCTTCAGCTCAAGGTCATGATCTCCAGGTCCTGCGATTGAGCATCATCCCGCATCATGCTCTCTGCTCAGCAAGGAGCCCGTTTCCCACACACACACACTGCCTTCTGCTCTGCCTACTTGTGATCGATCCCTCTCTGTCAAATAAATAAATAAAACCATAAAAAAATTTTCTCTGACCCTCTCCCTCTGCTCATCTCCACACTTGCACTCTTTCTCAAAAAAATTTTTTTTAACTAAAAAAATGAAAATCACGAGCCCAATAAATCCTTCAACAGGTTTCTGGTTCTGCAAGTCTACAGTGCTGTGACTTTACGTAAAATTAATAGTAATAATAGCAGTATTGGGTATGGAAAATGTGATGCAAAAATAAACGGTCATGGCACATAATCCAAAACCAAAGATAAATGACACCTTGGGTATTCATTTCGGTATTATCTGTGCTAAAATGCTCTTGGCAGACGTGGATAATTAAGGGTTTGGTGGTGCGGTTTTGGTGAACCTTCAGTAATTTGTACTTTTGCATCCACACACTCAACAGTGGAAATAGCCCAGATCCCAGTCATCTGACTCCACGTCAGAATTACTATCAAGAACTGGTGTCAGGAATTGATGGCTGGAGCAGGGAGAAATAAGCTGTATACAATGCCAGTATATTTTATACATCAAATATTGTTTATTGGAGCCTAGTTGCTGGTGTCCTCCAGAGTCCTGGACCATGATCCCTGACCATCAATAGCTAGCTTAATGCATTTGGGGAGAAAACACCTGAATTAGTTCTCCCTGATTTCATTACACACCAGTGCATCTTCCAAACTCAGCCAGCTGCACGGGGATCCAGCTCGAGAAAGTAAACAGTCCTGAGAAAGCTTGTGTAATGAATGGATCTGCACTGGGCTGGTCTTTGATAGCCCGTGGTACCCAAAAGGATGAACCATGTCAGGGAACCAGAGAACATAGTTCTGGTTCCATCCGTCAGGACTGGAGCACATAACCTTATTCTCTGGTTTGGACAACACTGGGGAGAAGCAATGTTCCACCAGAGCTGTTATGGAAAACATGGTAGGTTCCAAGTTAAATTATGACTGCTGATCAGGCAAGAGAACTCCAACTCACAGTCAAGATGGCAGCGCTTAAAGTAATTAATCAATGGCAAGACATATGCTGAAGGTAGTCCCTCAATGTGAAAACAGATGGACTAATGTGTATTGATCTCCAATGGCTTGTTGACACTCTTTGAAACAGAGGCAATAAAAGGCATTGGGGGAGTGCTTTAAGTGGAGAGGGTTAAACCATGGGGGATTAAAAATCTGGGGCAAGGACTATTTTGGTGAACTCTGAGCTTCATTTTAGAAGGTCACACTGAAGCCTTTTCAACTGACAGCTGGAATGAAGGGAAGATGGTGGGGAGGATGGGGGTGACCTACTTCATCACCACCTTGCCAAGTTCTCTGCCCTCATGTATTTATTTGTATTTCTTCTTTATCTCAGCATCCCCAGCATCTCCATCCTTTATGTAGATCAACAGCAATAACACCATGCAGGTCCCAGAGGCCCTCAGCCCTCCCCCAACACAATGCCCTTCTCCTTTTCTGAGGGGGTCTCCAACTTGTGTCTCCATTCTGACGAGGGACCACATGATCCAGGTGCCACAATCTCCCTCCACGCATTCCCTGTGCACTTTTACCGTATCCAAAAGGCATTTCCCCCTCCCTCTTCCTTGATGTTCTGGAGACTTCGACGTGCCAATATTAAGTCAAAGCTAAAGAGGAGAGAAGAAACGTGCCACCAGCCCTTCTATATGTTACATCGGCAAACTGTACCTTTGGGTGAGGCTGGCTGGCTTACAGGGGACATGGGCTACTGAGCCAGCCAGGAGACAGTGAGTGTCATTGGATTAGCACTTCCCAGCTAGTAGAAAGGGAATTTACAACAGAAGGAACTTTAGGTAGTGATAATATAGAGTCCTCCATACAGAACTCATAAGGAGGGTTCACCTCAAATTATGACTATCATGGCCAAAGTCAGGCTGAGGAGAGACTCTGATCATGCTTTCTGTTTCCATCCCCTCTTCCTATTTTCTTTGCCACCTCTTCCATGATAGGACAAGGCTTCGTAAGTCTTTTGTCCAAAGCTGCTCCTAAGGATGGTCACGTGGCTTCTCGAAGGATCAGCAGATACTGCCTTATGGGTTAGGGGGTCTTGAGAGAAGGTAGATGAGGTGGGGAAACACCAGTTACTTCGAGAGTTAGACGGCCTACAAAAGTAGGACCACCTATCAGTATAGGTTGGGTAGACGATGGGGAGGAAATCTTGGAACTTTCCAGAATGACAATACGCCTGACTGAACCCAAACCATCCAGTCACCACCACCCCCCATCCCAGACCCCTGGAGCTTGTTTTATCATTTGCTAAGTGTATGGAATAACCACTCAATATTCAGGGACAAGGGTCTCTGTGGACTTTCCTCCCTCCTCATCCCTCACTCAAGGAATTTTGCAGATAAATCACCATGTTAATCCCCTGGCTGAAGAGTTATGGGCTGTAGGAAAGCAGGAGGAGACTGCTGAAATGGAGCTTGGGGATAGAAAGAAGTCCTTGATGAAAAATGCAGGGTGAACTCACAGATGGGCAGCCCACAGTTAGGAGGGATCTTCCAGAGAGAGAAGAGGGGTGATCTTAGAGTATGGGGGACAAGGGATGACCAGTCCCAAACAATGAACATTGAACAAGCAAAGCGAGAGGGTTCAGGGAAGCAGGGAAGGGGAAGAAAGAGCTCACTGCTTACAGAAAAAAACAGAAAGGTAAGAGAGAGGGCACTACTCCAACCACGGGTGACGCCAAGGGGTCAGCCGTATTTGATCTGATACGGCCCCTTCAGACTTACAAAGTGTCTGCTCCCGGGTAAGAGGCTGACTGGCAATTGCTACAGAGGCCTTCGCTGGACCTGGCAGTCTTTTTCCACACTCTCCTCCTATTGACAACTAGGCTCAGAGACACGGTGCCCAGTGTGGAGGTGGTGAGGACAACGGTGGCTCAGATGAAGGGACATTAAGGGGAAAGCCAGCAATTCTTCCTTCTCCCTCTTTCCTAGAATTCTCTTCCACTGCTGGGTGTGTGTGTGTGTGTGTGTGTGTGTGTGCATGTGTGTGTGTGTTCTGGCAATGTGACAGAGTAGAGAAACAACACCTGTCTACCCAACACTCACTCAACTACTGAGAGGATAAGGAAGGTGGGGGAGAGGGAGAGAGAGAGACAGAAAGTGAATAATGTGACCAGAACTCTACCCAACACTCCCCCCAATAAGCATCTTACACACCTCAGAGCAGGCATAGGGTGTAAGATGTGTCTCAGCTGTCCCCTTAAACTTGTCTAGCTCACCATGTGTCACCCTGTAAGGGGGCATTTTAAGAGCATTTCAAAGATAATTTCATCTTGAGGAGATCTGCTCAGTGACTTTAGACCAATTCCACTGTCTGTGTTCATGTATGCATGAAGGCCTGTCGGGTACCACAGAGGCACGTTGTGTGTGAATGGGTGTATTGTGTTGTGCCTAGGGGCACACATGTGGGGATATTGTAGGTACCCGTTAGAGTGTGTGTGTCTGTGTCTGCATGCAGGTGTGCAATACGCTGTGAGTCCTGTTGTGAATCTGCGTATACTGTCGCATTGGGTACTGTGTGTGGAGGTGTTCTGTCAGGAGGATGAATCTGTGCCAAGGGTAGTCGGGGGGTTCACCACTGATCACAGGGCCAATTCAGAGGGAAGAAATTTCTGTGAAACCCTCTGATGTATTTTTCCCCTTCTTCCGAACACTCAGGTGAGTTCTTATGACTGAACCTACAATCTAGCCCCTCCTGGAATTGTCCATTACAAGTGCAGGTATGTCTGCGGACAGGTCTGTGCATCTCTAAGTCTATGTGACTATGTATGACTTTCTCAATTAGATCAGATACTGACACAAAATGTGGTGAGGTACCACCCAGGTCCCCCTCTGAAATAAAACATTTCTTCTCATCATTGCTCAAACTCCTGCCGAGAGGTGGTCTTCAGGAACCAGCACTCTTTGGGAACTCCAAGATGGAAGAGGGCCACACTCAAGGATTGATGAGGAGGGCATAAAAGACTGGACTTCTTCCCACAACTCAGGGCCTCTACAAAGGGCCAGCCTCAGCTCTGGAGTGTGCCATGGGTTGGCCGAGGTTATCCCCAGATCTGCACTGCAACTCAGCTTCTTCCTCAAACTCATCTGGCTTCTCTCCCCTCCTCTCCACCAGTGTGGATGCCGAGAGCTGTCCCTAATAAACTTCCTATGTGCTGATCTCCATCTCAGCGTCAGCCTCCAGAGAGCTTAGTCTGCAATGATGTAGAAGATCCAAGTCTGAAAGCACTGAATCATAGCACTGAATGGTTATCATGGGTCATCTATTAGAACCTCTCTGCCCCTTCATTCATACTGGTTCATTATCACCGCTAGAAGTTCAGACTCCAAAACCACAGAGTTGCTTTCCAATCCTAACTCTTGACAGCCCTGGGAGCATGGACAAGTTTCAACCTTTCTGAATCTCATGTTCTATGAACTCAGATAATAACAGTGCCTACAGTCAGGGGTTATCATGAAAATCAAATGAGGTCAGGCAAGAAAAGCCCTCAGCCAAGGGCCCAGCATGCAGTAAACACCTGATAAATATTAGCAGCTCTCATTTTCTTGTTCGGCACTCAGTAGGTTATTTATACAGCTGCCAGTGGAAAAATGTATAAGCTGGAGTTTCTTGGGAGGTTTACTTGTATCTAATAAATTAATTACAAAAATACAGGCCATACTAACGCTCCTCTTGCCAGACTTTAAATTCCCATAAATGAGAATATGGGCCCCAAGATGCTAGGAGCCAAACAGTGAAGGACATCTGTGCTTACCAACTCTGTCTGTCCCTGCTATTCTCCAGGTACAAGTGTAAGAGCGCCTGGCTGACCAGAGTTCAGTTTAGTAGAGTGGAGGCAAGGGGAGAGAGGTAACAGAGAGACTTAGCCTTCAGATAATGTCAAGATACATCCAGAAGTACGGAGAGGACATAGCCAGGGGAGAAGTAAACCATGACATGGCATTGACTCTCCGTGGGTCCAGTGACCCTGGCCTTTAGGTCTCATAGACTTGTATGCTCCCCACCTGTGTGGAACAGGGCTGACCCATGCAACCAATAGGAGGTTCTGGAAATGTCAGAGTATGACTTCCAAGAACAGGTTCACAAAAGATAATGCAGCTTCCTTCTCACTCTGTGTGCTGGATCATTCATCCTGAGGGAAGCCAGCCAACACGTTGTGGGGCCACTCAAGCAGTCCTATGGGGAGACCCATTTGGCAAGGAACTGAGGATGCTCCTGGCCAACAGCCCTTGAGTGAACCACCTTGGGAGTGGATCCTCCCATCCCAGCCAAGCCTTCAGATGAGATCACAACCCCACCTGACATCTTGACTAGACCCTCAAGAGAGACCTTAAGGCAGACTTGCCCAGCTGAGCAGCTCCCAAATTCCTGACACTAGGAAACTGTGGGATGATAACTATTTGCCTTTTTACCCTCACTTCCTTCTTAGAGAGGATCCAATGTATCTAAATTCAATTATTAGTTTAAACTATATGAAATCACCAATATTTGACCATGCTAACCCACCAAGGGTGATTACACATGATACAAGCTCTCCATTGCCCTATGGGGGACTCGAGAATCTGGATAAATGCAGGCCTGATTGTAGAGCACTTTGTTCCCATGCAGGCCCAAATGTGGGACCTTCTGCAGAAGCCAGCTGGGTTTCTGGAAGTTCGTGCACCGGGAGAGTAAAATCCTTCCAGCTCAGCTGCCTGCCTGCCCATGCTGTCCTCTTGCCAGCCAGGCCTGGGGGCCAGCCAGGGACATCAGAGACCCTCCCAGCAACTCTTCCCCTCTCTCTTGGTCACACAGTGCTGCTTTTTATAAGCCCCCAAGTTCAACGAAGCTCTGCGTCCTGAAAGGAAGCGGAAAAGCATCTTGCGACAGACAATTAGAGAGATTGGTTGGTGGGTCCCGGACACAGCACTCCATCCAGCAAAGCCTCAAAGAGTCCCTGGTGAACCATTTGCTGGCTTTTATTTCTCAGGGGGACCTTCAGCAGGTGGCCGCTAGAAGGTCGTCAATAGGGACCTTCTGGCCGAGGACAGGGGGCTCTTTGGAAAGGTCAAATCCAGAGGCCGGAGGGCATGGCTCAAGAGGTCACAAGGTCAGGACCCGTCACTGTGACAGATGAATCTGAGCATGTCTCTCTCTCTCTGGAAGGAGGGCCAAGCCTCTAGAGACAGGAGAGGTGGGAGGGGGTAGTGTTGGGGGCTCACAAAGAAAGGCGAGTCTGGTGTCTGGTCGGCACCTCTCAACTGGTCTTCATTAGGCGGGCCCCACAAGCCTCTCTTCTGCCGCCCTCTGTCCCTCACTGATGGGGTGCTGTCTCCAGACCTCTCAACTGTTCCTCATTAGGTGAAACAGTGCGCTTTTGTCCTGCATGAAGCCTTCTTTGTTCCCCCAGCCCAGCCAAGCTAGAAAGCCAGAAACTGATACAAAACAATGCCACTCTATCCTGAGGGGACCCCCGCCTCCTCCCTCTTCCTCCCCCCCAACCCAAGCCGGACAAGGAAGGGCGACTTTCCCCCAGTCACATCCCTGGGTGTCTAGCTCGCCGAGAACATGTTTGCTGAAGCAGAAGAAACACGTCTAGCATAGACCGGTGGTTCCCAAATTTGGCCAAATGTTGTAATCATCTAGAAATCTTTAAAAAACAATGCCTCTGCCTGGCTCCCACTCCCAGACATTCTGAGTTGGTTGGTCTGGGGAGCAACCCAAGCATTGGAAGGCATAAAACCTCTGCATAGGACTCAAATGGGCAGGAAAGTTTGGGAACTGCCAGCCAAGAAAAACAACTTGCTGTCAAATACCCGTGCCCACCTTTCACCTTTGCACGCTTTAAAATCAGGTAGCTCGCAAAATATGCTACACCTTGCAGGGCATGGCGCCTTCCATCAGAATGTGTGATGGCTGGAAATAACCAGGAGGGCCACCCCTGAATGTGCCAGGGGAAAACCAGCTCCATCTGAGAAAATGAAGTGGACACAGTGAAGGCAAATGCAGAGGAGTGTTTTCATCTTGGATTTCAGCCTCTAGAACCATGCACAGATATCTTCAGATCCCTTAGGGTTCTGCCTCTCTCCCTCCTCCCAGATCCTTACCATTGTGTTCTTGAGGAAAAAAAAAAAAAAAAAAAAGCCCACATCCTCAAAGGCAGGATGGGTGACAGGGAGACTCGCTGGGCTCAAAGCAGGTTGTCTTGCCAGCTCCCATTCCCAAAGCAATGCCGAAGGGACTGTTTATCCCGAAAGCTAGTAAGCTTTGGAAGCCTCATGTGTCTCTGTTCCTACCACTTGCCCTATAGGCTGGGAAGGAAGATGGGATGTAATTAGGAGACAAAGGAAGGCTCTCATCCTGTGTCACAGTGGGCCCTAAACCACTTCCCCTCCCGAGATCTACTAGCAAAAGTCTCACGCCGTCATGGGGCCCAGGTCTGAAATAGACACAGGCCACGGTCTCCCAACTCTCTTTTTAAAAGGTGATGTTAGATCGTGGCATCAGAATTCACAAAGAAAAATACAGGATTCTCAAATTTGAATTTCAGATGAGCAGCAAATCCTTTCTTAGTACAAGTATGTCCCATGCGATACTTGGGGGCATGCTTACACTAAACATTCATAGTTATTTATCTGAAATTCAAATTTAACTGGGCATCCGGGATCTTATCTGGCAACTTCAAACTCAGGAAAATATGAAGAGCTGCTTACACGTTGGTGTGAATAAATTCTACTGGTTTGCTCTTTGCTTGGGATTCTGAAGGAATGGGGACTTCCGGCAGGGGTCGAGGAGGTCACATTTTTGACCTTGAAACGCTGTTCTGAGAAGAACTCTGAAGTCACAGAGAAAAGTGGGGGAAAGGATGTCATGATTGATTAGCAATGTCTGCCGTGGGTCCGGGATGGAGGAGTCAGGCGCACGAGCCACGTAATTATAACCACAGGTCAAATTTGTTATGATGTGTAACTGCGGTCTTGAACTTGGGCCATTTTCTTTTTAAATGAGAAAGAAGAAGAGCTGGATTAGAACGGTTTGTCAACGGAGGTAGAAAAGAAACGGAAGTGTGGTTGAGTCCTGAAAAATAAGAAACTATTCACTACGTAGAATGTAGTTTTCTCTGTCTTGGCCTTCTATTTCCTGCTTCTTTCCCCAGAGCAGCTCCCCAGCAGGTGCTTAAAACAAGAGCACTGACTCAAGACTTTAAGAAGTCACAGAGGGGGACTAACAGCAACAGAACTGATTTTGGCCACAGCCACCCTTCTTCCCCCCCGGCCGATAGAATGTAGCCTAAGGTCATGCTGCTCTGCCAAAACTCTTGGGCCCATGGAGAAAGTCTTTGAGAGGCATTCACGTCATTGATCTTTCCTGCTTGCCCAGAGACCTGGAAGCGGCACCTCCTTACCCACATGCCACCATTCCTCGGCAACACCAAGAACTGTGGCTCCTTCCGGGCTGCAGACGTCGACCAGGGAGGAAGTCAAGAGCCACCCCTGAATAGGAATGCCCACCTTTGTGCACATTCCAGAGGGCAGAAGGAACCCATTCATCAAACGATGAAAATTTCCCCCGCTCTACAGGAAGAATGACCACGAAATGCTTGTAAATACATGTCGCTAGGTTTAAACAAATTGCATCATTATTTTTATGTTTTGAGGGGAGTCCATGTGAAGGGAATGAGGGACAGGCTTCTTATTTGTCTTGCGGACAATACATGCCTGGGTCTTGGGCGGCTTCCTTATCTTCTGCCCAATCCAACTGGCCAGCTCCGCGGCCTTTCAACAGGAGAGGGGTGCCAATCCCTAACATTCTATTTTCATACTGTTTGATGATAAAAATCACTCTAGCAGGACAAATGGCAATGAACAAAAACAGGAAGCAGCCCCCTGATTAGATAGAGACAGGGTTGCTTATGGAGTAAAAACAAAATGACTCAAGTGATGAATGCGTAGACTATGGACGCTGCCGACCATCTCCTTCCTGGCCAGGCCAAGAATAAATGGAAAGAAGAAATCAAGGAAGAAGTGACAATTTGGACTCTAGGAGGGGGCGAAGGAGGTTTGCCCTGCGTCATCGCGGGGCAGGTGACTTCTCTGCGTTGCCTCTTTGGTTGAGGTCATTTGGGACAGCCATCTGGTTTTTAGCCACTTGCTTTGAAAAGCTTGCTTGGGCAATCTTTGCTCTGAAATGTAAAGGTCCTTTGAAATCTATAGTCTCAGGGCCTTTGCCAAGATCGAGTCAATGACTCTTATCTCATTTCCCCCTCATTGAGACTCAGTGGTGGGGGGAGATCATTTTACTCTCAGGGGAGGGGGGGGTGATACCTGGATAAAGACACTTTCGGTTGTCACAACTGTCGGGGTGCTATTTGGCACCTAGTGGGTACAGCCTGGGGATGCAGGTGAACATCCTATATACAGTCCCTAACAACAACAATTTTCCAGCCCCAAATCCCAACAGTAGAGAAGTTGAGAAACCCTGGTCTCGGGTAAGTTCGAATATAGGTGCAGATGTAGAGACAGGGACGGAGGCGTAGATAGAAGTACCAGGTGTGGGAGTCCGTGTATGCACAGGTGCAGGCACAGGGCAGGTGGGGGTGAGGACATGAGGCTGGACACAGATGCGGGCATCCACGCAGACATACACTGATTTCATTTCACAAGAAGAAGAAAGCCTGGGCCTTGTTTCCGATAGCCAAGTCTTCGTGGGAACAAGTCACCAGAGAAGTAAATGCAGACACCTCCTGATAAAGACCTGGGAGCTTCTGGCCTGCTCTGACAGCGGGCCTCACCTGGTCACCCCGCCCCAGGGCCCCGAGATGAGAGTCAAGGTTCAAATCCACCTCCTTCCTGTGTGGTCTTCAGCACGTTCCTTACTTTCAGAGTCTCAGCTCCATACGGATGAAGCAGGCTTCACAATTGCTACCTCATACGCTTTGATCATACTCAAGTAGGATCTCGCGAGTAATGGCCAACGCCTTGGCTGAAATGCGGTGTTACAGGGACATTCAAGAAAGTGCATCTGTTAGTCACACCATCATCACCAACACCTTCAGATATGACCGTGTACTTGAGGTATTTCTCCTTAATACCCAAAGGGGTTCTTTGCCCTGGAGAAACATGACTTGGGGGGAACCAAGAGTCCCCAGTGGGACTCTCCCTATTTTCTCCTCGGCAGAGGCCCCAAAGAAACAGGGACCAGTAACTAAGCTTATCAAGGGGTCTTCTTGATGTGCCCTCATCAGGGGAAGGGAAAAAAATGATCTCCATTTGATAGAATCTGAGAAACCTGGTAAAATGAGTTTTTGGGATACAATGATATCTTCAGACTATGACACACGCGTGCTCTCCCCAAGCAGCGCTCAGTTCCATGACATGGTTAAGCTTCAGACGCAAAGAGTATTAGAAAGTACATTCTCACTGAGAGGGCAGTAAAAGTGTCCAAAGGACACCAATCCCACCCCCACCAACCCTGCCATGCACCTTTCCACCAGAGAAGGAGTGTAACGCTTTCAACCGGGTTTTGTTAAGGGGAGGGGGATGGTATAATTAGTAAAATACTGAGGTAAAGGAAAGGATTCTAGTTTCTCTATTATGTCAGGACTTATCAGAGCCTTCCTTTTGTGACTTATACATTTGGACCCTCCAAAAACATATATATATACATATGTATATACATATATACATATGTATATATATATAAAATATTCATGGTCCCACTTAAGGAAGGAAAGAAAGAAAGGAGGGAGGGAGAGAGGGAGGAAGAAATGGACGGAGGAAGAAAGGGAAGAAGGGAGGGATGGAAGGAAACAAAGCTTTGGACAAATGGATCAAGGGCTTGTTTCCGGGCCAGTTCAGATGACCTTTCACATCCCATCTCACTTCCAACACCAAGTTCATTACCGGCAGCAAGTCATGCTGCACCCTGTGCTGACATGAGCAAGAAAGAAGAGGGAAGCTAATGGGTAAGGTGTACCTGCAGGGATCTTCTGCCTCTTTCCTTCCCATTACTTCCAGGTCAACAATCTAGCAATGCCTGCATGGTTCCCATGTGCCAAGCCCTGAATGACAAGCCAGCACTACAGAAATAAACACAACACAGCCCTTATGTCCAGGAAACTCTAGTCAGAAGGACAAACAAATAAAGACAGCTCAGGACAGGGTGGATAGATACTGTCACAAGGGGGGGAGGGGAAGCTCCCCGGAGAAGAAGATGCCTGGGATGTCGGGAAAGGGGGAAGAGCGCACTTAGAGTTTATGAGAAAAATAAGCCAGCCCACCCAAAGCTCTTCTAGTTTTCAGACCGACAAGTCATGCCTCCCTGATGACCCTCTCCTGAATGTGTCTGCCGCTGCCCCTTCTGTCTGGCCTTCTGAAAGCCACATGGTTACATTTTGCTACAGAACAGCGATCAGTGGAAATAATTGACGTAGATTAAGCTATGGGCAGGGTGTATAGATCATGGGCCCAGATCTAATTCCTGCCTGGTCCACTCAATTACACAGGAGCTCCTTACTGGAGAAGCAGGTGTACTTACTGTAAATAAGTTCAACTTTGGGCACGGATGTCATTGGGTAAGTGCATTTGCTATGCTTGGGAGATATGTAAGGAAACCATGAGCAGTATGGTGGTCGTGTTTACAGAGACAGGGCTAGCCTCTCCTGACAGCCTGACATCTAAGTGACCCAAGGATACACTCACTAAGAAAACCGGCTTGGTGTTCGCATTCCTAAATTTTAAACTGGTGGGGAAATAAGCAAGAATAAATAAGTGATTGCCTCCACCAGCTAGGCTCTAAGACAGGCACTGGCAGGCTTTTAATGACTGAAATGGGCAAATAGAACCAAAGTTTTTGGTGAGGAGTAATATTAAGAGCTGCTTGGAAAGGTGTTTGCCAGCTGTGCAACCTTATACCAGTGACTCAACCTCTCTGAGCCTCACCTTCCATATCTGCCCATGGAGCTAATCATTCATTCCTACATCACAGAGCCACTGTGGGTCTGAAGTAGGAGGAGAAATGTAAACCCTTTTTGTATTTTTCACAGTGCAGTGCATAGGCGAGTTATTACGATAAGCAAAACTTGGAAGAGGTGGTGAAAGCGGGGAGATTTGGCCGGATACATTAATGAGGCTGTAAGAAGGAAAATAACATCAATATTATTCTGACCAAGAGCACAGATTTCTAGTTACAAGGTGATTAAGTTCTGGGGATCTAACACACAGCATGGTGACTATAGTGATTAACACTGTACTACAGCTCTTAAATGTTCTCAACACACGCACGCTCGCGTGCGCGCGCGCACACACAGATCCACACAGTCACGGTGATTACACGATGCAGGTTAAATCACTTCCCCGAGGTTTTTAAACCAGTATGTAGCAAGCTAAGATCTGAATCCTGATTGGCTGGGACTGCAGATCTGTGCTACGGCATCTCCCATTTCCTTCCCCGCGTTTCATCAACTTGCAAGAATCAGAAGGGAATGGAGCATTAAAAAAAAAAAAAAAAAAAAAAGTGATGCATGGACACAGTGGAATAATAGTCTTCAGCCTTGAAAAAAAATAAAAGGCTATCCTGCCCTATGTAACAACACGGATGAAGGTGGAGGATACCAGGTTTGGTGAAATAAACCAATCGCAAACGGACCAATACGCGTGATTCCACTTATAGGAAGTATTTAAAATCGCCGCACTCATAGAAGCGGATGGTAGGATGATGGTTGCCAGGGGCTGTGGGACTGGAGGGAGAAACTGGGGGCTGGTGGGGGGACAGCTGTTGTTCAATGGGCAGGAAGTTTCAGTTATGCAAGATGAATAAGTTCTAGAGATCTGCTGTAACCCGTCATGCTGAGAGACAGCAGTATCCGATTGTGCGCTTAAAACTGTGTTAAATGTCATGTTGAATGTTCTTCCCTCAACTTAAAAAAAGGGGGAGAATTTCACTTCCCAAAAGACTAAGGTTGAAGTCTTGTGGCAAAATACTGAACTTTACTAACTCTTAATACCTTCCACTGTTACATGGGGATAAAAGAGTAGTAACCTGGGGCGCCTGGGTGGCTCAGTGGGTTAAAGCCTCTGCTTTCGGCTCAGGTCATGATCCCAGAGTCCTGGGATCGAGCCCCGCATCAGGCTCTCTGCTCCGCAGGGAGCCTGCTTCCTCCTCTCTCTGCCTGCCTCTCTGCCTGCTTGGGATCTTTGTCTGTCGAATAAATAAATAAAATCTTAAAAAAAAAAAAAAGAGTAGTAACCTTACAGTGTTATCTGGGAAGCAAAAGACCTAACCCATGCAAAGTGTTTGGCACTGTGCCTGGGACGTACTAACAGCCCAATTACTGTTTGTTGTTATTGTTTTGATTATTAGCAGCAGCGTCGTGCCATGACTCCAGTGCCCAGACAGGCTGCCAAGAATCCATGCTTTCCTATCAGTCCCTCCCTCTCCTGCCCAGCAGCCCCCTCCAGCCAGTGATAGCCAAATGGCTGCCAGGCGAGCTGGGATCTCCATCCCCACTTGGGAAGAAGGAATATCCAATAAACTTCACAATCTAATAAAACGTTCAAGGGACCCTAGGGGTTTGAAGACTCCTCAAACTGAAAATCATAAAAACAAGCTATTTTATCATATCTAGCAACAGTCCGGCTATAATGTCAATCGTGTTCTTGTTCTTAGAAAGAACAAAGCTTGAGTCAAGTTTTGGCAGGTTTTCTGAGCTGATCTGGTGAGATATATGGGTAGATAGATGATACCACAGTACGACACATTCCCTTCACATTTGACTTTTTTGCATCAGGATCACAGAGAGGGCCACTTCTCAGAAATACTGGAGGGCTTCATCAATTTTCCTAAGGGCCTCTCTTAATCCTTTGATACACAAATCATTCTTGCTCGAAGCACCTATCGCGTCAACTGGCCTGTCTACCACATTGTCATCCATCAAGTGCTTTGCTTATAATTAGAGCCACTCTCCAGCAAAATTTCCCCCCACTTTATGAAATCCTGAATCTTTTGTGAGATTTGCAATTCCACTTTGCAATCCATTTGCATCATATTTGCATAGGTCTATCGGTCACCAACAGGCTCTGACAATCTATGAAGGGGTGTCCAACAAAGGGGGCTGATGCACTGGTAGATCGTTGTGCTTCTGGGAAGTGGGGTGGGATGTCTGCAGAGGGAGTATGGGAGTACATGACGAGTTTATTGATCATTATTTTTATATCATGACCACCTTTGCTTCCCTGGACAACTCTGTACAATGAGAGGGCCCAGACCAAGATTCCCAGTTAATGGGATCTCCCAAATTTTGTTTCCAGCCCTTGAATGCACAGGACACCATCAGGTGTAGGCAACAATTGATCCTGTTGGGTTGAACTAGATGGAAATGAGTCCACAAAAACAAATATCTCTTGGCTAAACCCTCTGGGTACTTAAGCTCTCCCCCTAATTGTTTTTTGGTTTCATATGAATTATTTAGTTCAGACTAGCTGTAATCACGTAAATGTCAAAAAAAAAATGGGTTTAGGAAGATCTTCAGTAACCATTTCTGATAGTTGACCAGCACAGACCATGAAACAAAGGACATTTATAGGCTTGGGGTTCTTCATTACACAAAAATTTGTTATCCAACGCTAACGTGGTAATGAGGTTATATCTAGTAGCAAAAAGCCATTTATAACATAAAAAAATTCATAAGTGAATGGTCACTGGTAAATTAATTTTAATTCTCACCCAAACCTCATTCCCCACTTAATCGACTCTTTTGGTGAGCTAGAGCAAGTCATATTGCGGCTCTTGCTCTCAGTTGCGTCATGTGTAAACTGAAGACAAAATTAGCCTAGAGTGAAGATTCGCACATTTGGTGAAATAAAAAATGGAAAAGCTTTTCCATCAGCACACAGAAGTTCAAAGAAAGCATATGTGCAAGCTGAATCATATGGCTGTTCCTCCAGGACGGTTCTCCTCTTCTATGGTACCAATAGGACAATCATATTTTAGCTGGCTGTGCTTCCCAGCTTCCCTTGCAGCTAGGTGGGAATATACTGACATGGCGATTATATTCTGGCCAACAAGACTGGGAAAAATATGGGCAATTTCCAGGTCATGCCCTTAGAGTAAAGGGGCATTTCCTTCTTGCCTTTATTTTCTTCTTTATACTGCTGGACAACAGACTTGGCAGTGACCAAGACTTGGTGCTGAAATGCCCAGAAAAGTATCAAGCAATGAAAACACCCTAAGGATGAGGAAGAAAAAAGACAGAAGAAACCTGACTCCTGGGAACGCCAAGGCTTGGAGGCACCAGACCCGCCAGCTCAATGTCTTACCTGCAGGAGAGCGAGCATCCAACTCACCGAAGCTACCATTATTCAGACTTGCATCTCTGGCAGCTGAACCATATCTTACTCAAGATGGGCTCATTTTTCTCTTAACCTGCCACACAATTAAACACACCTTCCTTATGCATCCCCATGTGCAAGAAAAAGAAAACGGGAGGTAACATCGAAGAGTGCCTAACAATGTGGGTTCTGAAGTTGGAGTAACTTTGGCCAAATCCAGCTCTACTACTTTCTGACAATGTGCTAAGTGAATGTGATCTAACTTATCTAAACACTGGATTGCTAATATTTAAATGAGTGTGATAAGAACAGCTACTTCAAGGGATCAATATGAAGGTTAGTGATTATAAGGTTTTAATGGAATAATGCATGGGAAACACTTTGCACGGTATCATACCAAACATTCAGTAAATGCCATTTCTTATTATTATAGGGAAAGGTGTTCCCAGGTCTGGAAGAAGTCACAATGCTAAGTTTAGTTTGGAGATCTAAAGCGAAAGTGATGTCACTGGGAACTCTCTCATCCACTAAGCAGATTTCCTTCTGAAATGGAAACTCCCTTTCCCTTATCAAGTTCCCAAAGTATGAAAAAAAAAAAATTGGAGGACCATGATCTCTTACTCAGTTTTGGTTTGGGAGATGGGGTACCAAGGCTATGAGTAGTGCCAAGCAATAGTCAGCACCCACATCTTTCCAAGAGAGCAAGGGTCTGTCCAGATCCACTTCTGCCAGCCATGCACCTGCTCCAAATCACAGGGAACTACATTTCCCAAGCTCCTCTGCCCTCTGGCTTCCTGGTAGGCTCAGCCAATGGGAGGCCCTGGTGGAAGACTAGAAGGAAGGAAGAGGAAGCAGCCAGGAATATTTCACACTCCACCCACCCATCCTACTTCAGCAGCTTCTCCATGACATTGGTTCCACTGGGAGGTCCTGACAGTGGGCTCTGGAAATATAAGCTCCTCTTTTTAATCCCTTTCCCTAAGCATAGTACTGATCTCCTACTCTTGGTAATCACTGAGTTGTCTCACTTCCCCATTTGCCTCCTTGGCTCTTCCAAGGATTCAGTTCCCTACATTAAATTCTCTCTGCTTGAAAGACCTTCAATGGTGTCTTCTTTCAGTCCAGACCCTGAGAGATTTAACATGGCAGCTCCAGTGCCCAATACACCGCCTTATATGTGCAGGGCACTCAATGTACATGTATTATATCAATGGGTACTTGGAGCAAGAAGATGCTAAAATAATTACTTTCAACTCCATCCTCTGCTCACTCTGAGGAACTGTGAGGCTGAGCATGCCCCTTACAAGGTACTTGCCTCTGCTCACAATGGCCCTCTGTTGGCTGAAGCACTGGATATACCAACACATCCATCTTTTAAAACCCCTTTTTCAGTCTGGTCCCCTAATGTAGCGAACCCCAAGCCCTCAGATCCTGAACTCCCAAAAGCAATGAGGACTTTCTTCTGGAGAACTTCCTGTTACAGATGATCAGGCCGAGAGGGGGACAAATGAGGGAGACAGAAGAGAAGAGGTATATAGAGGAACACAACTCTTCTGAGAAGGCTTTTATCTCCTGACAGTCAGGGCACTGCTGGGGATCAGTGCTTTCAATATTTGTAAATATCTGTTTGGTCCAAGAGTTCTCTCCCATGGAAAAAGCTTATAAAACAAGCTGCCTGAATTTATTCCTCAGGCTAAGGCACATTCCAGGGTCTGATCACGTTGTTCTTTTATTACAGAAGAGAGAGGGAGCAAGGGGTTTAGAAAGGGGACAGGGGACTTGGGGTGGAAAGTGGGAAAGTTAGTCTTCCAAGTTGAGGGGTCTTGTCATGAAACCAGCAAGCTAGAAAGGAAAATTAAAATTAGCATCAGCTCTCTGTCCAACACAGGAACTGCCCTGTTGACGTGGAGATCCAAATTCTTTAGGCACATCTGGCTAAGCAAGCAGCCACTTTACCAAGTCACCAAACAAAACCTGGAAGTAGTAAGTAGATAGGAAAGGATCTAACTACCTCTAAGAGGAAGAATGTTTCTCAGGTGATGTCAATGCCACCGATCTCTATGGACTGCAATTTGACTGGTGAAATGTTGCTTTGGTTTTTTTTCTTTTTTTTTTTTTTAAGATTTTATCCATTTATTTGACAGAAAAGGAGAGAGTACAAGCAGGGGGAGTGGCAGGGAGAGGGAGAGACAAGCTCCTGCATTAGCAGAGAGCCCAATGCCAGGCTCAATTCCAGGACCCCGGGATCATGACCTGAACTGAAGGCAGACACTTAACTGAGCCACCAGGAGCCCCTGAAATAATGTCTTGCTTGTATTTGACAGTTAAAAAGCCCAGAACCCAGGCAGTGAGGGGGTTTCCATCCAGTCCACAGTAGGAAATGGGTCCAACCCATGTTTTACTGATGTATGCCACCTGCTCAAAACAACCCATTTCCTCCCAATGCTGAGAAGTGTGCCTTGAAGTCTACCTTGGAGATGATCGGACTTGCCTTATTAACTATTGACTTCAATTTTTTTTGCATTTCCTCCAAGGCAATAAGCCCACATCACTTTTTTGTGAGGATATTATAACTCGAAACATCGATGTTTAAGCGTTAGAGGTGAATTTGAGGTTCAGCCACCTCTCTAATGATAACATTTACTACATACCAGGCATTTACTATGTACTATGTGCACTGTTCTAGGTACTTTACCTATTTTTATATCATGTGGTAGCTTTTTTTTTTTTTTAAAGATTTACCCATTTATGAGAGAGAGAGCAGGGAGAGACAGTCTTAAGCAGGGTCCGCACTCAGTGCAGAGCCTGATAGACGCTCAGTCACATGAACCCAACATCATGACCTGGGCTGAAACCAAGAGTTGGGCACTCAACTGACTGAGCCACCCACAGAACGTCCCTCATATGGTGGCCTTGACCGAAGTGTTCCCCCAGAATGTTAATCCCACAGTACACTCCATAAATGAAAAACAGAGTGATCCAAAAGAATTTGCAGGAATGTGAACTTCTAGATCCTTCTCAGGAGGAAAAAATAAAAATGCATGAATGCCCTAGAAATCTTGCAGTTATGAAAACCATTTCTTTTTTTAACAGGGTGTTTCCCAAACATCTTTGTCCGTGGAATCCTGTTTCCTGAAATCCAATTAGCATCCTGCCCCCATTCCAATCACCCAGAAAGCTCAGTCTCATATTAATAGTCCCTGGCAAATTTCATTAAGATGGAGAAAGCCTCCTGTACCTTAGAGTTTTCAACAATGAGAATTATTAGCGAGGAGCTCCTTGACACTTTCTTTTTTTTTTTTTTTAAGATTTTATTTATTTATTTGACAGAGATTACAAGTAGGTAAGAGAGGCAGGCAGAGAGAGAGGAGGAAGCAGGCTCTCCGTGGAGCAGAGAGCCCGATGTGGGGCTCGATCCCAGGACTCTGGGATCATGACCCGAGCCAAAAGCAGAGGGTTTAACCCCTGAGCCACCCAGGCTCCCCTCCTTGACACTTTCTTAACCAGAAAAATGGTGGTTGAGAATTACCCATTTTGCTAAGAGATTTAAGATTCCCTAAGTGAGATTTCCAAGCGCATATGTGGAGTATCTTCAAAGACATCTCTCGCTCCTCACCCTAACCCAAATGAGCCTCGGAGGCATTATAATCGATACTTAAACAACTACAAAAGTGAAGGTTGACCCTGAGTGTCTTTCCCATCCTTCCCCACATCCATTGGAGATGTTACCTGCAGGGAGGAAAAAGGCCTGTCCCTGAAGTCTTGGCCACCCCCGTGTGGTATCCACCAGCTGCCCAGAACCCCTTGCTGAAGGCCAATCCTCCTCCTGCTGCACCCACTTAGCCCAAGCTGGGCTTCCTGGAGGGGGTCTTCTCTTTGAAGTTCAAGGGAGCACTGCGTATGGTATGCGTGGGAAGAAAACCTGAGATTCATCCTTCATGGAACCATCTTTCCCATGAGAACTGAATCTCTCAGGAAAAGGAGGTATCACTTAGCTCCTCAAATAATAAAAACAATAACCATGGTAACCCACATGACATTTATAAAGCACTTGCAAGTGTCAAACTATAGCACCAAGGACTGTCTTGTTTAAACGCTTACAGACAGGGAAGCGGAAGCTAAGTGAGTTCAGTGACTTGCCCATGGTCACGATGCAGGTGAGTTGGCCTGAGTTGGCTCACGACAGATTTCTCAGTTCCAAAAGTGGGACGAGAGCAGGATTCTTTGCCAAAGCACCAGGCAAAGAATGGGTTGTTCAAGAGTTGTCCTGACCCCGGAGAACACAGATGGGGCAGGTATGAATGAGCAAGATGGGCCGTGATGCTCTCACATCTCCAAGCAGGCCAGGGAGGCACAGGCTGAGGGCGGGGCAGTGGGGGCTCTGTCCTGGCAGCCCCAAGTCCCCGTGGAGGGCCACTTCCCTTCATGTGCTTAGGAGCAGGAAAGCCAGGCTTTGCAGTAGGAGCAGGGAAGACACGGAGCACAAAGACGGGACCTATAAAGCAGCTCAGGGACAGCCACACGTGCCCTCCGCCTGCTGTCCATGGAACCACGCACCTTCCTTGCTTACCAGCTCCGTGCTGCCTGAATTCATGGCCGCTGCCCTGCTCTTCCAAACACGAGGACACGCTGCACAAAACATAAATTTTGGAAGAACCTGTCACCAACTAAGATGATGAAAGGCAGGGGTTGCGGAAGGTGGAGGAGGGGAGGGTACTCCAGCCACTTGGACAGTGACCCTAAACTAAGAAATGTCTCCACCTGGGAATGTTCCCCAGGCCAAAATTCTAGCAAAGTTCTTTTATAGGGAGTCTGCCGCTGTTGTATCCAAGGCCTCGTGGTCTCCAAATCCTCAACTCATCTCACTCCATCCCAAGTATCTGGAGAGGCTGCTGAAGATAGTGCTGAAGAGATCAGGGGAGGGACGTTCATGTCCCAGCCCTTCCAGTAACCCCTGCGTGACTCAGGCAAGTTCCTTACCTCTGGACCGCAGTTTACTTACCTCTAAAAGGGGGAGCCAAGTAGAACCTATCCCCAGGTTCGCTCTGAAGATGAAAGGAACATGGTGGCACAGGAGAAACCCCCGTTAAGAACGAGGTGCTATTAGCTACCACCCCTCCCATGACAGTAAGCTATTCACAACTGAAGATTTTCTGTGAATGGGGAGAAAAGAAGACAAAAAGAAACCAGAGGGAATAAAAGAATGAAAAGAAGTGAGGAGAGAAAAGGAGAAATCCTTCCCCCGGGAGACTTTGGGGACTGCTTCAAAACCAAGACACAGAACGGAAACCCACAAGTAACTGGAGAGTCACTGTCACCAAGCCCCCCACTCCCCATGGCTGCTTCCCTCGGACCCTGGGCTTTCTCCATCCCCTGCAACTGAGGTTACACTCAGTAATGGGTGAAGTTTGAATGAAAACCCCTGGTTGGTCCTGTTCCTCATAACCTCTTTATGGGGGTCCAAACAGTGGCCATTAGGGCAAAATGTGATGTCCATCCCCTGAGACTCCCTCTCCTTGGTCTGCCGGGAAGGCGGGGGCCAGAACAAGGACATATTTAGAGCCTCAAGAGCTCTGAAGATAAGGGGCATGCAGAAACAAAGCTGTGTCTCTGAGCCCCGGCCATTGACCCTTCCCACAGCTATCCATCATCTGGAACGGGGTTTTATGCGCCCTATACGCCAATCACCCCCTCAATTACCTCTCGGGAGGAGGGAGAGGCCCAGTGGCATCCGATGTCACATTTGATTTAGGGTAAGTCACACTTACGAGGGCATCTGAGGTTAAAGAACAGGGAATTCTGGGCCTGTTTATAAATCGACAGGCTTGAGGTTTTCATTATTCACCTTCGAGAGCATGGAGCTAACGTTATGAGTCACTGGATCATAAAAGAGATCAAATAGCTTCTCGTTAATAATTCTTTCCCTGACCCATTCTCTGGCACATTCGGTTTGTAAACAGAGTTTTAATGGCATCCCTTGGACATAATAACATCATTTCTTTACAGCACCTTGGCCGCCTAGACACTCTTGGCTGTAACCGGGTTTAGGTTTAAATCTCCCTCATTTGTGGGAGCTAATGTGTTTGGTGTTTTAAGAAGTACTTAAAGCCAGGGATATTGCCCTCTGAAAGGGTGGAAGCAGCCGCTTTTCGGAACACAGCCCTCTGCTAAGTCTGGCCCCAAAGCCACGGGCCTCACCCTGAACCATCCCCAGGACCCTGACCTCTGAGATTCCCTGTCCCTGCACCCCCAGCCTGCCCCTGCAACCAAACTCTGTCCTGCCAGGGTCCTGCCAGGGTCCTGGGTGACCTCGACATTGGTCTCGGAAAGTGTCGGCAATGTCAAATGAACTCTTGGCGCCACATCTTGGTTTATGGGTAAGACAGGATTGCTCATTAACTAACCATCACGAAGAGATGCTCTGGGTTTGGAGGCACCGAGAGAAGGGCTTGGTGATCGCAAGAGTCAGAGAGAGACGGAGAAGAGAGAGTCAAGGGGTCATTAAGGGGATAGAAAACACCCCGCAGGACAGGTTTTCCTGAACTTATACCACGCCGTGTTTAAGCCAGATCTCAGCATACCTCATTACGAGCTACTGGGTTTTTGTTTGTTTGTTTGTTTAAATTAACTCACTTTACGCACTTTTAAATGTGCGCCATAAATAAGAGGTAACCACAAATATCAACCCGGGTCTGCAATCCCTAATCCAAAACCCCAGGGCCAGATGTGTTTCAGAATTCAGAAATTTCCAAACTTTTTAAACGGAACAGGGCACACCCAGCCCCCAGGATTAAACACATTCCTACTTCTGCAGCTTAAAAATCACATTAAGTTGGGTTTTTAAAAAAGGCTATCAATAATCTCATGGCTGCTTGGGTTCGTTATGGCTATCACATGATTTATGAAAAAACAATCTATTCTCAGAGAATTATGGATTTTGGAATTTCACATAAGGGATTATAAACCTGCAAAGCAGGAGCAAAGCGGTATGATTACCATCCAGCTGGCTCTGCCGAAAGAAATGAGCCAGAGATGGGCACATTTCAACATTCTAGAATCAACCAGTGCCCCTCTCTCTCCTAGATGCACTGAGAAGCAGAGGCAGAGAAACAAAAAGGTTGTTTTTGCTCAGGATGGATTTCAGTGCTGTTTGATGGCAGGGAAGGACCGGCTGAATCCTGTCTGGGAACCCCAGTGGCATGTACCCCATGCACACGATAGGACGATGCCTGTCAATAAGAAAAGCTTAGTAGCCGGGGCGCCTGGGTGGCTCAGTGGGTTAAAGCCTCTGCCTTCAGCTCAGGTCATGATTCCAGGGTCCTGGGATCGAGCCCTGCATTGGGCTCTCTGCTCGGCAGGGAGCCTGCTTCCTCCTCTCTCTCTGCTTGCTTCTCTGACTACTTGTGATGTCTGTCAAATAAATAAATAAAATCTTAAAAAAAAAAAAAGAAAAGAAAGCTTAGTAGCACTGGCTAAACATCACGGTGTGTTCAAACTAAAGGGCCTTAGCAAATCTTCTATTTCAGTGCTCACCAGACTTTTCCTATAAGGGACCAGATAATAAAGGAAGCAATTCTCAACTCTTGCAATGCAAAAGCAACCACAGACCATATGTAAACTAATGCGTGTGGCTATGTGCTAATAAAACTTTATCTCCACAAGCAAGTTGAGGGCCATAACTCACGGAACCTTAATCTAACCCAGACTTTAGGTTAACACGAGGAAATTAACATAGAGAAAAAGTGATTTGCTCAAGGCAAGTTAGCGGCAGAGCCAGAAACAGAAGCCAGGTCTTCTCTTTACGTTGAGAGACTGGTAGTCTGAAGAAATAAAAGAGGAGAGCAAAATCTCTGCTATTGTCTTCAATCTTGGGAATCATTTTAGGGGGAAGACTCTAAGAAGTCAGTCCCCACATGCAAACAAGAAGCAGTAGGTTTTAAGTTAAAGACAGGAGGGGGTTATTAATGGACAATCAGAAACGTCTACTCAGGGCCAAAGATAAGATGCATGAGTGGACAGCTGAATAGAACTGTGAAGGCTTCCTCTCTAGACATCTTGGACAGGAAAATCAAGCAATTAATCCGGCTAGAATTTTCCTATCCCAAGTAAAGGAGGTCTCAAGCTTCCTTATGGCCATACAGTAATTGGATCCATTGAGGGAGGAATAAAAACCAAAGGGAATTTAGCCTAAAATACCCCAATCAGGAAGACATCATTTCTCCACTTCATCCAATTCAACAAACATGTATAGAGCTCCAATGGTGTCCCAGCCACTGTGTTGTCCCAGTCGGAGACATAAAAATGTATGAAATAAGGTCTCTCCCCATAAGAAATTTATAGTCAAGGAACAATGTGACCTACTTTCATTCTCAGAGAATAACACACTACAGTGGTAGAGAAAGACCAGTTATGAAACTTTCTTAAGAGAGAAGATGCCCTTTGAAGGCACCATGTTCAGGGCAAAAAGAATAGACCCAGACAGAGGAAAGTGAAGGCAGTCCAAGGTCTCTTTCCAATCAGAACTACTGGGCAAACCAGCTCTTGGTAGCTTCCATAATGTTCCCCAAAGTATGTCAACAGTGAAGGATGCATCACAGAGCCTCTTCTCCTAGGATCCTTACACCCCACACTAACAGGTGGCTGTGACAGATACAAGATTCTCTATCATGTCCGTCTAGGGTAGAGGCAGCCATAAGAAAGGTGAGTGAGGGGTAAAGAGAGGGAGATAAGCAGATAGGCAGACCCATCAACAGAGAGGGCATTGGAGGAGAAGAGAAAGAACAAAGAGAAGGGGACAGGAGAAGAGGAAGAGGGAGGAGACAAAGGGAAAACCCAAGGGGACAGAGGGGGAAAAATGTGGAACCCCAAAATCATCTACTCCCATGGGAAAAGCATTGGAGGGCATAAAGTAGGAGACCAGGTTGATGTGATTTATATTGTAATATCTCTCTGTCTTCTCCAGAGAAGGAGGCAGAACATGGCAAAATGAAAGCATCAAAGAAGCTGTTGCCATTGTCTGGAGACAAAGATGGTGGGCTAGCCCAGGGCAAGGCAGGTAGAGATAGAAGAAGGGGGACAGAATCCAAGAAGCGTGAAAAGGTCTGTCCTTGGACAGTGATGGCTTATGTCGGTCAACAATGAGATCAGCCTTGTGTCCCTGTTTCTGGATCTGGGAACTTGGTATCTGCCAGGATGGGAAGCATAGGAAACAAAGCAGGACTCATGAGGACCAAAAGAAGTCCCAGGAGCAGCCTCAGACGAGGAAGAAGACAAGAGGGGGGCAGAAAAGAAAGTAAGCCACAGAGATTCGAGATGAACCATTTCATGAAGTCCTCCCGACGATCCTGTGTGATTGGCATTATATCCCCAAAGCGAACCTCAGGGAGGCTGAGTAGTTTGTCCAAGTGCACACATTTGTGGATGCAAATCATCTCCCTAGCTCCAACGCCTGTGCCTTTTTCCTCTTTCAGAAATGCATAAACCCAAAGATACATGTATCTCGTGCCTTCAACATGGGGTGCCCCATAGGGGAAGAAGGAAGGCTGTGATCTGGACCTGGCTATAATTGAATCCCAGATGGTAAACACCTGGGCCCTAGTTCTACGGCCAGGTCTTGCCAACAGGTGAGAGCCCTGAAAATAGGACCTAGCAGGGTCCCCTCTTCTTTCACGCCAGGAAGAGGAAAGAGAGAATCTGTTTTCAGGCTGCTGTGCATTGCATGGCCTAGTTGGCATTTAGGAAAATCAATCCTTCTGGAGGGAAATGAGGCAGGACAGCCAAGTTCCTAGGATTATATCCCTCACACCTGGGAGCCTTCTGCCAAATGACCTCAGGGGAGAGTCAGTCCAACGAAAGACAGGTTCTTTCTTCAAGTAAAACTTGCTTCTGGAGCACCAGGAGTCCCCCGGAGGCCAAGAGGAGCCACTCTTGAGGAGGCAGAAGCAGGGAGAGGAAACCCCAGGTAACAAGGCTAATAACAGCTCACCTCCACAGCACCTTTCATCTGGAGATCTCAGAGCCATTTACCACCACCCAATTAATTTTCTCAACACCCACTATACCACCAACTCCCAAAGAAGATGTCATTAACATTTTTTTATGAGCAAGGCAACTAACAGATTAGTTGGCTGGTTCAAAGCCACAAAACAGTTGTAAGGCAGAAGCCAAATTTGGGATGATTGCCTTCCTCTAATCAGAAGGAGGTAGAGAGAAAAGATTAATTTGTTGGAGGGCTCTGATGACTATCTCATTCATTCATTCATTCATTCACTCATTCATTATTCATCCATCCATCCATCCTCCCATTCATCCATCCATCCACTCATCCACTCATTCATTCATCCGTTCATCCTCCCATACATTTATTCATCTATCCATTCATTCATCCACTCGTCTATCCATCTCCACGCATTCATTCATTCGTTTAGCCACCATTCATTGACATCCTGCTAGGTACCAGGCACAGTGCAAAGTCAAACCATGACCAAGACCGATAAAGACTTTACTACTCATCTGGTGGCTCTCCAAATAATTTTTTCCCACCATTGCAAGGTTTTCAGTTTACAAATATATTATCTTTTATAGATTCCATGAAATTGTGGGGATTTATTCCTATTTCATAGCTGAAGGAAGACTTGGGCACCCCAGGCCACTTCCCAACGCTAAGGTCTGGATCCAGCATGCCTGGAGAGCTTCTACACTCTATGGTATGCTTCTTGAGCTGATCTTCCCAGTTCCTGAGAAAATCCCCATGGTGTGTTGATTGGGTGGAAGGATTTGCAAATCCTTATCCAGCCACAGAGCATCTTAGCAGTGACCTTTGTGCTAGCTAATAAAATAGCAAGACTGATAAAAATATTGGAGTGGACTTTCATGGGAGCATAAAAATAGAACTTTAGTTCTACCAGAAAAACAGCAAGCCTGACAGAATGAACCAGGGCATTCAGATGTGTGTTAAACCATCAAGTGAGGCTGGAAGGCAGATGAAGTCATGAGCTGATTTGGAAATTAATTTTGTTTCTAATCTTGTTTCTGCCCCGATATGGCTCAGTAATGACGGCCCCTTTATCTAAAGATGCCTACCAGCTTTCACAGGTGGACCTATTTTCATCTGTCACTATCAGAGAATGCCAAGAGGCTTCCTGCTCACTCCAGCACTGTGTGCCATTTAAAAGCAGGGAGGGCATCCCTTGGTGATATTTTAACTGTCCGGCAAACCACACATCCAAAGATGGCCATGGCAAACTTCTCTGTTAGACTGTGAGCTCCTTGGGGATGGAGCCATGTATGTCTTGTTTAGCAAACATTCTAATATAGTGCCTTTCCCATGGGAGGCACTCCCCCAATATCTGTTGAATGGATTCATCAATGGAAGTAGGGTCATGCATGCAAAGTCCAAATTCTCTAGGGAGAAAGGAATGAAGTGTCAGTGTCTTCATTGTCTTCATTAAGTAGTAGAGTTTCTAAGAAAACTAGCAGGCTAATGCTAACCAATCAACCTATCCCCTGATAACCAGGAGTGATCATCAGGAAGGGGTGGTAACCAGGAAGGCACTTAGGGTAGAGGAGATAAAAGCATGGAGGTACAGGATAGGTGAAAATCAATGGCACTTGTCAACTCCCCCCACTATGGGGAGAAATACGCTACACTGTGGGCCAGAATAGCCCAGCCAGTTGGTGTATCATTCTTTTGTAGACACCTCTCATCCATCCATCCATCCACCCTCCCACCAAACACCAATACATTCTTGCTCTGATACTACTTTTCCTATGTTAATGTGGAATCTATCTTCTTTCAAGTTTCTTCTTTTAACCAAGACTCATTTCCTCCTTTCATCTAGGTATTCAGTGAGCACCAAACTATGAGCTGAAGAGAAGCCTCCTGAGCAAGTCCTCTTGAAGCTTAAAACATATATCAACAGAGCAATTATATCACATTATTTCCCATAGAGCTGGAATGTTTCATGCTAGAAAAATAAATGCAAAAATAATCAGCTCCTGAAAAACACTATTAAAGTCACATGACAAAAGTTAACATCAACAGCAATAAATATACACCCTTCATAGGCTGTCATGGGAATGGCAGTTCACCCCTTATGTGGCCTTTCTGCTCCAACCCTGTAGCTTCAGTCTAATCATGAGAAAATCATTGGAGATTCTCCATTGGGAGATATTCCACAAACCCCCACTGGGATATAGGCTACAAAATCACTGACCAGCACTCCTCAAAACTGTCAAGGTCATCAAGCCAACAAGGAAAGGCTCCAAGAGGAGCCTCAGGAAGCATGATGACGCAGGTAATGTGTTCCCCTGGGACAGAAAATGGCCATTAGGTTGAAAGAGTGAATCTGAACAAAGTATGGACCTTAGTGAGAATAATATACCCATACTGATTCACCGATTGCAAGAAAGGTACTCTACCAATGTGAGATGTGGATCGTAGGGGACCCTGGGATGTATGGTAATTCTCTGTACTCTGTTTACACTCTTCTGTTAATATAAAGCCACTGTAAATTTCAAAGTTTCTTTAAAAAAAATCATCAATAGTAATTGAACAATGTAAGGAGAAGAGAAGCAGAATGATTAAGGGGGAGGGTTTAGGATTTTTTTCGGGCGGGGGTGACTTTTTTGGTTACACTCCCATACAGGTTGTGCCTTTCTGAGACCAGATGGGCACAATCGCGTAAAATCTATTCGAATGTCTCCCATCTACTCCATATCTAGGTAGCTATGAAGTTTTCCTGTTTTGCATCTGCTTGATGTCCAGGCTCATGGGACACCTGCAGAGAAGACTGTCACTGTTCCCCACAGGAGCTAAACCCTACTGGGGCAAAGTCATTGTGTAGATGCTCAGGGCTTCCCGTATACTCTTTCACTTACAAAACCGTCAGCCCCAGCCACAGGCCACGCTTCAGTGGGATCACAGCTCTCGACATGAAAGGACAGCCCGCCAACAAGGAACAAGGCTACATACATTCCCATCACAACCCACTCCGTCTGCTGTCGTAAGTCCAGCCTGATGTTGGGGGATTGCCTGCCCTGGTAAATATTTTCTGAGTCACTGATCACCCTGGAGACTGCCAAGTGGGAAATACGGGGAATCCTAAATTAGGCACAGCAAATGTCTCTGGCTTAATAACCCTTGGCACTTTCCTGGCACCTTTCATCCAAGGCATCTCAAAGAACTTGTCCAAACGTTAATTAATCTGGCCCACCACACCCTGGCTATTATTAAGCCCATTTTACAGATGAAGAAACAGACACAAACTGATGCCAATTGAGCTATGAGTCAGAGGTTCCATCTGGACCTCAACAGCAGGCTCTGGGAGGCACAGAAGTCCATGAGGGGGGCATCCTTGCACCCAGTAATCAGGCCTTTTGCTTCGAACTGCTGGGCAATCTGGAAAGCTCAACAGAGGCCGCAGGGGAACAAAGAGGCTTTGGAGTCCCACAGATCCAGGTTTTGTGTTTGGGGCTGGGCTGCACATGTGCTGGGTGACCCCAGGTGTGCCTCAAGTTTCCCCAGTTGTGAAATGAAGAGAAATAACCTGACAGAGCACCGGGGTGGGGGAATTTAGAGGAGAGCATCAGGACAGCCAACTGAGGACAAGAGAGAACTGAGGTGCCCACTGGAGTTCAGAATCTGGGAGCCTCACTGGAGCCTAAGGGGAGCCGCTGAGGGACAGGGGGACACAGGATCGCTGACACAAGGTCTGCGGTGTGGGGAGCCAAGCGGTAAATAGAGAGGCCGAGTTTGGAGAATGGCAAGGGGGATGGCAGGTGACAAGCCTTGACCCAGCCTCTAGCCATGGCCAAAGAGGAGGAGTCTGGGAATGATGGTGGCCCAAGGAGATTTCCAAAGGGCAGCTGTTGGGATGAGGAGGCTTCCAGAGAAGAAGGTGATCTTTGTCACGTACCAACTCTCTCACACACGCACCCCTGTAATGTAAGGATCTGTGGGTGTTCTGGAAACTCCTGAGCAGCCAAAAGTAGGAGCAGGTTGGGAGCCTCTCCCACATCCCTGTGCGTCTGAGCAGCCCTCCTCTGGGCATCGAGGCGGTAGCTTCATGCCTCCCTCCCCCTGATCCCTGTAGAACAGGAGTTCCCAGGATGCATGGAACTTGGAGGGAGGAGGGAGATGAAGGAAGGAGGAACACAGCATACAAGTTTCAGGAGAGGCCAGGGCATAGTCCTCCCCATCATGGCACCCCACACAGACTCCAATATATGCTTCACTGAGTCACACTGAATTTCTAAAAGATGCTGCCTCTCCCTTCACAGACTGATCCTATAAATCTCCCCCAGCAAAACCTGGCCAGCCCGTCCCGAGGGTCCAAGCAGAAAGGCTGAGCCAAGGCTGGAGGGACTGGCTAAGGAGGAGGAGCCCCCCCATGGCAGAACCAGGAGGGCTGTGAACGAGGGAGCTGCTGCTGAGAAAACTGGAAACAAGAAGTGTCCTTACCCGTAACCCAGGGTTGTTATGAGAATGAGACAAGACTGTGCTCGCTACCAGTGGGCGCTTACATAAATGCTAATCACGGTTGGTATCGGGGTGGCCATCCCAGCCTCATTTCCATGCAGAGCCACCACAACCCATTCCCTCTGGAAACGCTTAAGGGGCATTAAAAGGGGGTTGAGCATAAACAGGCAGAGCCCATGGGAATTTCGGGGCCATGAAATGAATTGGGAAAACTACAAGTATGGATACATGTCACTGTGCATTAGTCCAAACCCACAGAATGGGCAAGACCAAGAGGGGGTCCGGAGGGAGACTACAGATTCTGGGTGATAATGACCGGTCAGAGCCAGTTCATCGACTATAACAAGTGGACCCCGCTGGTCCAACATGGTGGGGATGTTGATGGTGGGGGAGGCTGTGCTTGTCGCGGGGAGGAGGTGGGAGAGCAGGGCGTCTATGGAAACTCTCTGAATTGTCCACTCAATTTTGTTGGGAACCTAAAATGCCTCTCAAACTGAGTTTGCCAATTTTTTTAAAGGAGGGGGTTGGAAACGGAACAGGATCTGAGTAAGCGAGCTATACCGCCATCCATTCACTGAACATTTATTCATTGAAAACCTACCTGTGCCAAGTATGATGTCAGGTGTGGCTGTACAAAAGTAAACAAACTTCAGGCCAGGGGAGAGACAGACACTCGCCCATATGCACAAACGAACTGGCAGGGTCATCTCGGGGAGGGCCAAGTACCATGGAGGAAATAATAGGGCACTGGGGCTGAAGGGTCTGGAAAGGGGGTCTCTGCCACTCAGTGGGAGTGGCAGAGGCGGAAATCCTAAGACCAGTACAAGTTTGGCATGCCCCAGGCACATGCGGGCTGTCTGGAGGAGAACCCGAAGTAACTCCAGAGTCAGGGCCTGGTAGGAGCCTCCAGGGCCCCCCTCAGGAGTGACATGGGTCCTCTGCTGGGCCTGAGGTGCAGCCAGGATCTGGGAGTGTGGATAGTGCCCTACCATAAAAACCTGAAGGCCACGGACTAACTTCTGTGTCCAAACCTGCAGACAACGGCCTTCCATACAGGCAAGGGGTCTTAACGGACATCACTTATTTCAGAAACGGAGCACACCTCCCACTCCATTTTAAAACCCTTAACAACAAAAGCCAAAGCTGGGACCCTATCAGCTGGGGACCATTTCAGACACATGGTAGCAAACAAGATTCAGCAATTCTCCTTTTCCGAGCAAGACAGCGATGCTGGGGTTTCGTGTGTGTTGGTCCACTTGGGAAAAGTGGGATGGAGAGGTGAAAAAATACCCAGTTAAGAATGAAAACTTACCGGGGTGCCTGGCTGGCCCAGTTGGTAAAGAATGCGACTCTTGATCTCAGGATTGTGAGTTCAAACCCCACGGTGGGTGTAGAGATCCCTTTAAAACAAAATCTTAAAAAAAAAAAAAAAAAAAAAAAGAATGAGCACTCATTTAAGAGTAAATTCCAGCTGCAAAGCTGGAATCATAGGATGTGGACCAAAGCTAACAAGGACTACACAGAAATGGGAATTTTTTTTTATCTTTGGGTGTTAGGATTTGAGCGATTTATTTTTTTACAAAAAAACATTTTTTTTAAATGCTGTCACACCATCCTTCTAATTCAAGGGAGGGAGAAAAAAAAAGAAGTTTAAACACACTCTGGCAAATCCCCATCTCTCCCAGAGATGCAAGGGGGTCACTTCACAGCTTGCCTTAATTTTGTTCCATTATTTTATACCCAAAGGAGGTTGTTCGTCATTATCTGGCTACAGAATTGAATAGGTGTGAAATCCAAGCTGATAGCAATACATCACTCCCTACTGAACTTCAAAGCTGAGGCCAAACTGCCTATAAAAATAGTTTTCATACCGGGCCTTAATCTCTTTCATACATTTTTGCTTCTTTTTTTTTTTTTTTAAAGTTTTACCATACCTTGGGTAAAGTACCAGGTGATAACTAAGCATAGCATTTCCCCTACTCCAAAAAAGCCAGAGTTCTCAAAGCGTTGGTTTTGGTTCATCGCGGAGCCTGAACCTCATCAGATCATTTTATCAGAGCTCTTAGTCGCCAAGGGTCTAATAAATTAAAAACGCACAGTTATAGAAACCGCGAAGGGGCTTCTCACCATACATGCGTGAGGGGTCTTTATCAGCTCCCTACTAGGAGCAAATCAGTGAATTGTATTAGGATAGATTGCTTCCATTTCCACTGGCTTTGCCCTTAAAATTGTACAACAAAGAATATAGGAAGAGCCTGGTGTGGTTAAGACCTTGATGGCAAAACTCCCCTTCTGTAAAGAAGATGCTTTCCTGAGGACGGAGAAGTCCATTTACCACCAAGTCTTGATGTTACCGGTTTTTGTGATTCCCCAGGACGAATTACAGAATACTAGCTTCTGAAACTGAAGACCTATTTTTATCACAAGAGGAAGTCACTGTTTTCATATTCAAAAGTCGAAACAAGTTGTAAAGTGTAATAGTAACAGTAAACAAACATTCATAGGCTGCTTACCATGCGCCAGGGACCACTCTTCTGCCTTCATCGATTAAAGTCTTAGGATAAGCTTTGGAGGCAGATACTGTTATCTTTTTACAACTGAGGAAACTGAGGCATACAGCAGCCAAACAACTTGCCCAAGGTCAAATGCTATCCAGATAGAGGAGGTGAAATTCAAACCCAGGCAATCTGGCTCGTATCTAATTATTCTTTCTCATTTCCGACCACCATCATTATCCCTGATTCTGCTATTGCAACATCACGACTATGGATACCTTGTATCTGTAGCCTGTTGCCTCCCAGCGTGGGAGAGGCATTTGCTTATCTGTTCCGTCTACCTCACAGGCTGTGAGAGCGGTGCACGGAGCAGGGATCACATCTTCTTTTCACCAATGAGAAGAATGACACCCAAAGAGATTAAATGAAGTTGTATTCACAGTCATATTCCTGGCTGGGAAGCTTGTAGTCACCCCCCTCGTCCATCTCAATATCACAAGACTCGGGCATGAGGATCAATTATAATTAAGTTATAAAGAAATAAATCTTCGTTTTCCTGGTTGGATGTGTAGAAAAGAAGCAGGAAGGCACAAAATAAATTACACTGACTTCAAACTAAGAAAAGGAAGGGGCAGGAAAAGGATGCTTTCCCCCAGGGTCGTCCATTTCCAGGTGAGATCCAAAATGGCGGCTGTTTCTAACAAGCAGAGAGACAGCATGCTTACCCTTTAACTGGTCACTGCAAAGGGTCAGGAAAAAAGGGCTGAGAAGGAGGGTTGGAGACAGCCTTTATGGAGTGAGTAATTACCGTGTGGGGTGGGCAACTCCCCCAGGAAGCAGAGAAAGTTGTAACCCCGAGCATATTTAAGGAAGAGGGAGACAGGCACTTATAGGAAATAAATGATGTGTTCTTGGGGCGCGAGACAGGCTTATATGAATCGCAGAGACCTCTGCTTTCTGCAAATGCTCCTTTTAAACAGCTGGGTGGGGGCTGGAGCCAAGATGGCTGGATCAGAGGCAGGCTCTGGTTGACGTCCCCTTATTTTTGAGCCAGTGCCCAGCCCATTGAAAGCACCATCATTGGCAGAGGCAAGCCCAAAGTACTTGGTATGGCGTAAAACTCCCTCCTTGATCTGCTCTTCCTGTTTATTCAGCATCCTTGTCCCATGATTCCCACAGCAATCCGGCTCTGCTGCTAGTTCTCCTTATGTGCCATTTCTTTATAGTTTCTTCACCTTTTCACTTGCTGTACATTCCTCCTGCCTCAACTCCACCTGCCCCTGGGAAGGCCCTCCTATGTGTGACTGGCAGAATCCCATGACTCAGGCAGTCGCTGAGTTACCGCCATCTCTTAAAAAAACCTTGCCCCTATTTCTCTAGGCAAAGTGAGGTATTCATTCCCCCATCCCCTCTTGCCCCAGCATCTTATACATCTCTAATATAGGATATATGTAGCCTCATACTACCTCTGGTCATTGGTCTGCTCTCCCCCAGTAGACAGAAAAATCAGAGGGCAACAACCAAGCAGTGTAGCTAAGAACACAGACTATGTGGCTGGCCCACCCATGGGACCTCAAGCAAGTTCCTTGATTTCTCCAAGCCTTGATTTTCTCATCTGTAAAATGGGGGAAAGAAAGGGCACCTGGGTTGCTCAGTGGGTTAAGCCTCTGCCTTCAGCTTGGGTCATGATCCCAGGGTCTTGGGATGGAATCCTGTACCAGGCTCTCTTCTTGGCGGGGATCCTGCCTCCCCCTCTCTCTCTGCCCGCCTCTCTGCCTACTTGTGATCTCTGTCGGTCAAATAAATAAATAAAATCTTAAAAAAAAAAAGTTAAAGTAGAGGAAGAGAGGAGACCCAAAGCTCTAGCCAATCACCCTCCACATCAATTCCCAAAAAAAGCTCTTAAGAATAGAGCCATGCTTGAAAAGCAAGGTTCAATGAAGGAAATCTTGAAAATTGCTCAAGCCAGCCCAAGCCTTCTGGTGGCTCACCTGTCCCTGCCCTGCTTCACTGAGACAAGACAAGTGGTCTTGGAGGGGAAACTTCCATTGAAGCTGTCTCCTCCTGTATAATGAACCACTTCAAAACATCATGACGGGGTGCCTGGGTGGCTCAGTGGGTTAAGCCTCTGCCTTCGGCTCAGGTCATGATCCCAGGGTCCTGGGATCGAGTCCTGCATCGGGCTCTCTGCTCAGCGGGGAGCCTGCTTCCACCTCTCTCTCTGCCTGCCTCTCTGTCTACTTGTGCTCTCTGTCAAATAAATAAATTAAATATTTTTTTAAAAAAGTTATGACAGACAATAACACAGCCATTCATTTTGTTCACCGATCTGTAGTGCAGGTCTCAAGGGTGATGGCTCATCTCTGGTCCATGAGCCATCAGTTAAATGGAACAGTTCAATTGCAGATAGAGGATTCATTTCCAGGATGACTCATCCACATGGCAAGGCTATCATGGCGGCTTGGGACCTTGGTTCCTTACATATGGACCTCTTCATGGGCTGTTTGAGCTTCCTCACTGCCTGGCTGCTGGTTCCAAGAGCAAGAATTCTAAGAGGCTCAAGAGGAAGCCGCAAGGTTCTTCTGACCTAGCCCCAGAAGCTCTAAAATAATGACACTCTGGCACATTCTGTTGGCCAAGCCGGTCACTACAGTCAGGTCAG
Organism: Mellivora capensis; assembly: GCA_004024625.1. Classification (NCBI taxonomy): domain Eukaryota; kingdom Metazoa; phylum Chordata; class Mammalia; order Carnivora; family Mustelidae; genus Mellivora; species Mellivora capensis. The sequence continues at coordinate 93,549 of PISX010002289.1, forward strand.
CTTCAAGAAGAAGGAAATTCAATTCCACTTCTCCAAGTGAGACTAGCAAAGACGATGCAGCAATCGTTCATCTACCCCATGTTCTTAGGATGACTAGATGGAGGCCAAGTGCCCCCTGTGCCCCTGGAACTCATGAGCAGCCTACATCTCAGCTCTACTAATACTCTGAAAATAGCTCTTCTTGGGATGCCTGGGTGGCTCGGTTGGTTAAGCAGCTGCCTTTGGCTTGGGTCGTGATCCCAGAGTCCTGGGATTGAGTCCCACATCGGGCTCTCTGCTCAGCAGGGAGCCAGCTTCTCCCTCTGCCTGCTGCTCCCCCTGCTTGTACTCAATCACTCTTTCTCTCTGACAAATAAACAAATAAAAACTTGAAAAAAAAAAAAAGAAAATAGCTCTTCTTGATGCCAACCCCACTGGGCGGGGCGGTGGGGGGGGTTCCTACCACAGCACCTTCTGAATACCCTTGTCTGGTTTTTTGCAAGCAGGAACTAGAGACACCGAAGGGATGTGTGTGCTGCAGAAATGGCCAAGGAGGTCCTGAGAATAATGAAAGGGAACACGGGCATGGAGTCTGAAGAAGAGAAGGGCTCAACATTCAGGTTAAAACCAGATCACCCACAATAAATGGAATCTTAACAGACAGCAACAAAGAAGACATAGTAATTGCGCACCAGGAAGTATGCAGTATTCCCAGGGATGGCGCAGAACCACCAGATAGTAAATCTACATATATTTCTGAGGATGTTGATGACAAAGATGTTCAAATGTATCTCCCGGGCCCCTAGGGGTTTAAAATCCAATGACAGTAACAGTTGACGGAAAAGGCCATGAAAGGCAGCATACTATTGGGGAAGACCGTGGACTAAGAGTTTAAAGTCCTGGGTTGGGATCCTGATTCAATCCCTGAGCCACTGTGGACCCTTGGGGAACTGACCTCCCCTCTCTGAGCTGCAGTTGCTTTGCTGAAGGCTTTAGCGAAGATGATATCCATCCACTCATGTATGGAAACATGCTTCATCAACACAATGCTTTATCGAAGGGAACAGCAAATGCCTCGCCTCTTGTTAATTGAAGTTATAATTAATATGAAATCACCAGAATTATGCTAGCCACATAGCTAGGAGGGCTAAAACACCAAAAGTGGCTCTGGTAAAAGGGTGTGGTACTTCCATCCTTGGAAAATTCCAGAAGATAGGAAGTATCCCCTCGGAGTAGGAGACAATGGGTGTCCTTAGACCCCCTCCCCCTTTACAAATCCCTGGAGGAAACTTCCATCCCATTGAATATCAAGAATGAACCACTGGAGCTGCCCCTCCCCCAGGCTAGATGAGGCACCCAATTTTTCCCATCTAGCGTCCTCTTTCCTTGTAGCTCCTAATATGCTATGATTAAATCATCATTTGTGAAACAGTTAATGTGCAAAACACAGGACTCCCCCCTCCCCCGGAAGGCAAAGACTGAGCTCCTCTCCTGCCCCATCCCATCCTCAACATCTCGTCCCACCAGCCACACAGCATGCCCTCAATATGTATTCACTGAATTAATTAAAGGACTGCTGGACGGAGCTTCCAGCTGTGGGTTTCTAGGCTCCCACCCCAACCATCTGAGCAGAATTAAGAACATGAACTTGATCCCAGGCAGACGTTTCCAGACAGCAAAACATGTAGGCATAAAATCCACAGACCCAACGCTCTGCTCCCTGGCGTCGCTGCGTGGTCCCACGGACTGCACGTGTCCCACACATGGTACCCCATTGACGTCACTGGGAATTTCACGGATGAAACGAATGAAGGCAGCAGCAGAAGTCTGAGGCAGGAAGCTGTCAAGAAGAGGTGCTTTTGTGACCGGGACACGAGAGAGTGTGCCCCAGAAGGCAAGGGGCAGGAAGCCTGATGGTGGGTGACGGTCACTGGCTGCCCTCCCGAGGGCCCCCGTGGTGGTGGGGGGTGGGGGCGTCGAGAACTAGTCTTGCCCGCCTGGCTCCCCGCAATGCTGGAAGCTTGGGTTGCTTCCATTAACAGCAGCCTGGCCCCAATTTCTAGCCCACATCCCCCTCCTCAACCCTGGCCCCTGCCCTCTACTTCCCTCCCACCAGTCCCCAGACAAAAACAAAAGACCCATTACGAAGTTATTAGCTTCGTCTCGCATATCCCGCGGAGTGAGACAACCGCCAGCCCCACTTCGACTTGAAATGTTTAACAGATTTGCCCACATCTAATTTCTGTCACTGTGTTTACAGTACCAGGAACCCAGAGAAGAAAGCCGTGGAGAAAAGCGGTAGGGTCGGGGTTGTGGGGGGACAGCGGAGGGGGCAAAACATAAATGCCAAACTCCTTCAAAGGGCGACATTCCTCCTTGCGGTTTGCAAACACTTCCTCTTTCCCCAGCCATCCTGTAATCACGCTCCAGCATTCAACAGAGGACTGTTTACATCCAACACCATTATCGGCAGGGGAGACAGGCAAAATTAAGGCCTCTGGTCTCTGTTCTCTGAGGCCCCATTATCTTTTCCCTCCCCTTACCCCCTTTCATCAGACGCCTCCAATATATGAAGGGGTAAAAGCCTTTAATGGGATTTTGAAGATCTTAAAAGCCAGGCGGTTTGTTTAAAAAGGAAAAAGACCAACAGAGGAAGCAAGCCCAGGATCCCTCCGTCCACTCCTTGAAAAAGAGAACAAACTTTATTCTATTTTTTTCCCTGTCTGCCAAATCAAGTGTTGGGTTTGGGGTTTGTCTTGGATGGATGAGCAGACCACACAGAGCTACCAGTGGACAGCCCCCTTTCCAGCAACGCTGAGAATTCCCATCCGCAGCGCTCCCTGGGCCTGGCACCTTCCTTCCAACGCAGTCTTTCAGAGTTGTCTCCAAAGCCCAGATTGGCACCAGCATCCCAATTGTGGTTAGCCAAGCCAAATGGTGACCAAGGGAACAAGCAGGAAGAAAGACAACAGTCAAGGTCGGGAATTATTGCACGTTGGCAAATCCAAAGGACTAGATTTTGCTTCCTTCATTTCCCAAGGCTGGGAAAACCCCAGTCATACATGGCCACAAAGTTTGGTTGGGAGAGAGACTGGGTTTTCCAAAGCAATAGTTCTATTTGGTGTTCTCTTTCCACCGAGTTGGGCCAATTGTGCGTTGCTGAATCAGCATTGGACACCTTGGGGTTTGCTGGGTCATCACTGTCTTGGGGAACCACACTGGGTTGAAGATTGAGTTCTTCGTTATCCCGCATTGAATGAGACACTGTGTCGAGGCCTGTCGTGTCAAAGACATTGTTGGGTTTGTGTGACTCTCAGAGAGGAGAATACTGGCATGTAATCTTGTGTTGCCATATATTATTCTGATCCCTGGTGCCATGTTGAGCTGTTGTATCATTTCAGAAGACATGGTGGTGCACAACGCTATGGCCGTTCAGGGGTGTTGTTGAGTTGGACCATGGTGTAGCACTGGAGGGTAGTGTTGTGTTGTGAAAGCCCCATGGCGAGACCATCAAGTGTTGGTTTTGTTCACCAATGGAACCGACTCTCCCAAAAACAATCCCAACCCCTCCTCCCACTGTTGCCACGTGGCCCCTCTGCATAGAACCTGGGGGCTTTCAGGAGACAGGAGACAGAGCTACGTCTCCTGAAATCCTAGGGGAGACCTCAAGGTCATCAAAGCACAATTACCTAAACTGACAATTGGCTAAACACCAAGTCCAAATCCTTGGCACTCTTTTGCAAATGCAGTGGGGTCTTTAATTACTGAATTCTCTGGTTTCCTTCATTGCAACAGCCTCCCTTCTAACTACACGGAGCCTCTAGCCACTTCTCAAGTTCTGCCTCTTTGCTAGCACACTTCAAAAAGATTTTTTCAGCTCCCTAGGACTTGGGGCGGAGGTGGTCCAGCCACAAGAGCTGGAGGCAACAGAACAGGACCTCTCCCTTCTTTCACAAGAACACTTCTCTGTACATCAGCAGCCACAATTGCTTCTCTTGCCCAGAGTGACTCTCAGCAAAGCATCTTCTCCTTTTTTTTTAAGATTTACTTATTTGAGAAAGAGAGCACAGGGAGGGGCAGAGGGAGAGTCTTAAGCAGACTCCACGCCGAGCGTGGAGTCCAACACGGGGCTAGATCCCACCACCCTGAGATCATGACCTGAGCTGAAACCAAGAGCCAGACCCCCAACCAACTGCACCACCCAGGTGCCCTACAAAGCACCTTATTCTGTGTTTTTATAATGTGGGTTTTATAATGGAACCACATCATGCCACTGGAAAGAGGATGCTAACTACCATGACTGGCTTGCTTACAGAGGGGCTGGACGCCAGACTCCACACCGCACATGCCTCTTCTTGTTACCCAGCCCCCAGGACCTCTGGGCAGGAGCTATTATTAGTTCTGTTTGACAGATTTGTTCGACAACTTGTTCGACAAACATTTTCAGAACAACTACTACGTCCCAGGCACTGTTCTCAGCCCAGGGGATGAAGAAGTGAACAAAATAGATGAAAATCTCTGCAAGCCTACACATTCCAATCTAGTGAATGAGGAAACTGAGTCTCAGAGAAGTTAAGACTGTTGTACAAAGGGGCTCCTGGGTGGCTCAGTCAGTCAAGCCTCTGCCTCTGGCTCAGGTCATGATCCCAGGGTCCTGGGATCGAGCCCTGCATTGGGCTCCTGCTTCTCACTCTGACTCTCCTTCATGCTCTGTCTCTCTGTCTGTCTCTCTCTCTCTCCCAAATAAATAAATTAAAACTTAAAAAAAATAAAGACTGTTGCACAAGGCCACACAGCTGTAAAGCGCAAAGCTCAGACTCAGCCCCAGAATTGTCTAAGCCAAAGCCCCAGCTGTACCAACTTCACATCCCACCTTTATGAAAGTCAATGATTTGTCCTCTAGGGATACGTTGGCTTATTTGGTTTTCTGGGTTTTTTTTTTTAAGATTTTATTTATTTATTTGACACAGAGAGAGCAACAGACAGACCACAGGCAGAGCACAAGCAGGGGGAGCAGCAGGCAAAGGGAGAGGGAGAAGCAGGCTCCCCGCCGAGCAGGGAGCCCAATGCAGGGCTCAATCCCAGGACCCTGATATTATGACCTGAGCTGAAGGCAGATGCTTAATGACTGAGGCACCCAGGCATCCCTGTTTCTGTTTTTTTTTTTTTTTTAAGATTTATTCATTCACTGGAGAGATAGAGAGAACAGGGGGGAGGGACAGAGGGAAAGGGAGAGAGAGAGAATCCCAAGCAGACTCCCCTCTGAGCAGAGGGCCTAACGTGGGGCTCGATCCCAGGACCCCAAGATCATAGCCTGAGCTGAAATCAAGAGTCAGACATTTAACCAACTGAGCCACTCAGGAGCCCCGGGTTTTGTTTCTGTTTTTTACATCAACCATTCTATCTTGGGATGCCTGTTGCTTGGCCATCGGCCATTAGATGTAGACACAAACAATAGTGTACAGTCTCTGCAGGCTCAAGTACATTCATGGAGGGGTGGGGTCTTCGAGTCCTAAAAGAGAAGGCTCATGGGAAGGAAGGGATAGAAGTTCAGCGGTTAGTTGGATTACAGCTGGTGTCTCTGAGTCATGGCCAACATAGTGCAATCCATTCCCAGGCCACAGAGGACTGTGGTCATGGAAAATACAGTACTTTATTTTTAAGCATAGGGACAGTTTGCATTGGAGGTCAGGGTTTCCCTTCCCCGTGGGACTGCAGCGAAGAAGGAGGATGGGTTATATAAAGAATAAGGAAGCTAAGCTTTCAAAACCCGGGTCTTAAGTTTCCACTGCCCCTTTTCTGGAGCCTGGGCTGCTCATTTTACCTCTCTGAGACTCAGTTTCCACATCAGTTAAATGGAAATGTTCTCAGCCCCTAAGTGGAAGAGCTGGATGAATGACACCTGCATGAGAATAGCATAAGGAGCTCGACAAGTATTAGATCATCCACAAGCCTGGCAGGGGTTAGTCCTTGGATCGGGAACTACAAAATGACAAGCCCAGGAACACGGACCGGAGAATCAAGGTCTTCAGAAGAGGGAAAAGAAAATGGAGTTCATGTTGACATCGTTTATACATCATAAACCCTATGGTTACACGGATATAGACAGATACAGATGATCTCGAACAACACAGATGTGAACTGTGTGCTCCACGTACGCGCGGACTTTCTTCTATACATACAGTACAGCACTCTAAGTATCTCCTCTTCCTTGTGATTTTCCTAACAACATTTCCTTTTCTCTTGCTTACTTGTTTGTAAGAAGACAGCATATAATACATGAGAGACACAGAGATAGGTGAATTAACTGTTTGTATTATCAGTAAAGCAACTGATCAACAGTAGGCTAGGGACGCCTGGGTGGCTCAGTTGGTTGGACGACTGCCTTCGGCTCAGGTCATGATCCCGGAGTCTCGGGATCGAGTCCCACATCGGGCTCCCAGCTCCACGGGGAGTCTGCTTCTCCCTCTGACCTTCTCCTCGCTCATGCTCTCTCTCACTGCCTCTCTCTCAAATAAGTAAATAAAATCTTTAAAAAAAAAAAACAAAAAACAGTAGGCTACTAGTAGTTGAGTTTTTCGGGAGTCAAGTTATACTCGGACATTCAACTTCAAGGCGGGGTTGACACCCTGAAGCGCCACATTGTTCAAGGGTCAACTGTACATTTCATCTTAGGGTGACCTTATTATCCCTGTTTTATGGTTACATAAATAAATGGTTGAGGAAGTAAAACCAGCATTCTCATCCTCAACAGACCACCCCTCCCCCCAAAAAATGGAATCACTGGGATTCAAATTTAGAATGGCCACTCTCCCAAACCCCTACTTCTTCCCCATTCTGTCACCTCGTTTGCCTGAAGTACTCCCCAGAAGAAAGCATATTCAGACTGGATTTACATTTCAAGGTCTAACCTGTCCTAAGGACCCAACTTCTCAAAATAAACCACCCCCACGACTCTGCCACGAAATTTACGGAAGCCCGAAATGGAGTTAGTTGTCTCTCTCTCTGAGGGTGACCCCCTCTGGACCCACCGTCTCCTCCCGTCTCCTGACCCCTCCCCACAAGCAGAAGGTGAGGGCGTTACGTGGGGGATTCACAGCTATAGGGCAGCCGGTGCCGTCTCTCAGCTCTGCACTCCAGTCCCTCTAAATAAGGGATGAGATTCTCTCATGGCCTTGCTCCAGGATGTGCTGTTAGGCTCCGCCCTCAAATGCTGGCTCCGTTCTCTTCTCCTCTTTTTTTTTTTTTTTTAAGATTTTATTTATTTGACAGAGAGAGACAGCAAGAGAGGGAACAAAAGCAGGAGGAGTGAGAGAGGGAGAAGCAGGCTTCCCGCTGAGCAGGGAGCCCGATGCGGGGCTCCATCCCAGGGCCCCAGGGTCACGATCTAAGCCAAAGGCAGACATTCAATGACTGAGCCATCCAGGTGCCCCTCTTCTCCTCTTTTTGAAAGGTCTTTCATGTAGCACAATTTGCTTCTCCCAGACCATCTCCAGAACCATAGACTCTTGGCTTCTGTTGTTAAAACACCACCTCCTTGACTCCGAAGCTAAGTGATCTTGGGCAGGTCATCCAGCCGTCCCTTTATCTCAACGGCGGGCCCCACCTTCCAGCCAGCTGCCCAAATCTTCAAGGCATCTTGAAGTTTCCTTGCCTCTGTCTCCAGATCTAAATCCCATCAGCCCAACCTCCCAAATATGCTTCCTAGCCACCCACTTCTGTCTGTCCCTGCTGCTACCAGCTTTCATTACCTCCGTCCCTCTTTTGGATTGGATCTTCCTTCTTCCCAGGCTTCTTTCCTCCATCCCTTCTCCTCACTACAGACAGAGCAAGGCTTTTAAATATGCAAACCCGTTCATCGTGGCTCCACCTCCCAGTCAAAATCCTTCAGTGGCTCATAGAAGGGAATGGACCAAAATGGTGAACTGTGTCAGCTCTACAGTCTGGGCTCCCACCAGCCTTATGACCTTGGCCAGATGGCTTGACTTCCCACACTTCAGTTTTGTAATCCCTCCTTATAGCTCAGGGTTGTTGCAAAGATCAAAGGATGCAATGAATAAAAACCACCGGGAAAAGTGTCTAGTGAGCAGCAAGGACACACTGAATACTTCCTATTTTATCATCTTCACCACCATCATGACTATTACTGTTATTTTAATAAAGTCCAAAACCCCTAGCAGGGGACACTGGGCTGGCAAGATCTAGTTCTTACCCACCATTACAGCCCTGTCTCACGCCTTATGTTCGATGCACAGCCATTCTGAACTTCTTTGGTCTTTGAATTCCGATCAGGACAATGATTTATGCCTAAAGATGATCATCACACTGATGTTTATAATAATACAATTCTTAAAAGTTAAATATCCATCAATTAAAAATGGTTTGGTAAAATCGTGGTATGATGAAGTATTGTAAAAACATTTTAAATTATGATTCTAATGAATGTTTAATGGAAGGAGAAAATGGCCACGGTATGACAGTAGATGAAAAATGACTCGAAATTGTCTCTACAGCATTATCTCAACCTGAAGGAAATAAATCAAACTGTTTAAGAGTGATTGTCTCTTACCGTTAGATTACAGGTGAAATTTATTTCTTCATGTTTTGCCTATTTTCCAAATCTATAGAGTCAGCATGATGCTTTTCATAATGGGGATTTGGGGAAAAAGGGAGAGACAGAGAGAGACTGACAGAGAAACTTGCCTCCTTTTTCTTGTTAAAAATTCAGATGTTCTGGTATTATAGTTTATTCATCTAAACTCACCAACCCCCACACATATACACACACATATATACAATTACCAGCATTTTCCCTCTCTCCTCTGTCTACAAAAACAATATTTCCACTTCTGGTCTTAGACAATTGAACTGAAAACTTGAAGGAAAACCAAGTCCTCTGCACAAGCTAAATTAATTTGTGAGGTTCCTTGTCCTAGGATGAAAGAAATCTTAAAATTAGGGAAAAAATGACAATCTGCTCCATTTTAGAATAAAATCCAAAACAGATTCAGTCTCAGGGGGCAAACACAGGGGAAACAAGCCACTTTCATCCCAGAATTTTGGAGTGCTGTCCCTATTCCTAGAAACTATTACATGGTCAACATCTTTCGGGGGCCCAGATACCCCATACTGTGTTGGTTGGTGATAGTGGTGGGGCTGTGTGTGTGTGTGCACACACACGTGCGCACGTGCACGTGTGCACGCATATCTCTTTCTCAACAGTTGACAAAATGTTCTGAAATGCACAAACATAATCTCCGTCTGAGACTCCAACTCCATCCTGAGTTGAGTCGACCAGATGTCTGAACTCTGTGTGAGTGTGTATATGACAAAGAGAAGAAATAAAAAGGACCAAGCACATTAACAACTTTGTCTTTTCAAACCGATTTTGGTTAACTCTACTCTTATAAGTTGTGATTTCCTCCTAACCAGCTTCTTTGGTGGAAACAGTAGGTTCCCATGCCAACTGCAAGAGGGAAGGGGGTTGGGGGGGCCCTGAGAGCCATTTGATGGTTTGTCAAGATACGCACTCCAGCACCTCATTCTTTTTCAAATGTTTTTAAATGAAAAAGCTTTGCCACTTAGACACAAAGAAGAACAAATATTTTTGCAGTGAGGCAAAGAACCTCATCCTGAAGAATGCGGGGTAACGTTGCTAATACGTCGTTATGATCCCTAATGAATGAAAATATTATTCACATTTTCCTTTGATTTTATGCTTGGATATGAAGCATTTCAAGAGAAGAAAAGGAAAGAGACAAGCACTGTGGCTGGCATTGTTGCTTTGACGTTACAAATAACTGTATTTATGGTGGTATTATACAGTTCATATATTTCCCTCTAATAGTGCCAATAAAGAGATGGCATTTTCCCGGCATCTGCTCTCTGCTCATGTTTTATGTCTTACTTTCCTCAAGGGTCTGTATGCTCTTAAGCAAAAGAGCTAATTTTTCACAGTGTTCCGGGAGAAGAGAAGTTGGCTCTCGGTCTCTCTACAGCTCAGTTGCTGTTTTCCTATTAGTCCCCACAAACGGAGAATGTTGTTCTCTTTCTTTAAAGAGCAATGTTACGCCTCTGCACAGGTGACAAAGACTCACATTTTTCAGAGTTCCTACTACCTCCCAAGGACCTGGGTTTTGCTCATATTCCTTCCTATTACCTTCATGACAAGCTTACGAAGCAGATACTCGAATTGTGCCCATTTGGGGGGGATCAAGAGACTGAGGTTCTTAGGAAGGAAGTACGCCAAAGACAATCGGTCTGACCCAGGACTCTGGTCCCTCAAAGTCAATGCCTAGAAAGCACTCCTACTTTTCTGTTTTTTCTCTGTCGATTGGGGATTTCACTGCTCAGGATGGATGAATATTCCAAGGGGCCACACAGACTTCAGCCTTGCAGAGACTTGAACCAGGCACATGCACTGCGTAGACAGATGGAAAGGCCAGTTAACTTCCACCAGTAACACTCCCTGCTGTCTTCTTCCATCGGTCTAGCTTTGTGACCTTGAATAAGTAACTTAACTCACCTGAGTATCAGTTTTCTGATCCATAAAAGGGAAAGTCATAACTTCATATCACCACTTAAGAAATAAGATTTATAAAACAAGAAAGAAAGAAAGAAAGAGAGAGAGAGAGAGAGAGAAATAGGATTTATTTGGGGTGCCTGGTTGGCTCAGTCTTTAATCATCTGCCTTCGGCTAAGGTCATGATCCCTGGGTCCTGGGATCGAGTCCTGCATCGGGCTCCCTGCTCAGCAGAAAGCCTGCTTCTCCTTCTCCCACTCCCCCTGCATGTGTTCCCTCTCTCGCTGTCTCTCTCTCTGTCAAATAGATAAATAAAAGCATTTTTTAAAAAAGAAATTTAAATGATATTTTCATTAGCATTCATTGAAATAATTTCAAAGTTATCTAGAAAAGATTTCACCCAAAATACTCCTCTCTGACACAAAATGAAACAAATAACTTGCAGAAATCCACATGAGCATCTGCTGGGCAATTCCAGGTATAAGTGGTGGGTATAGAAATCAAACACACTTTTCAGACTATCACAGCAGTGGTCAAAGATTATCACATCAACCAATTACTACTTGTGTTGATTGATACCTTTTTTTTTTTTTAAATATGGACCTGCATGTCATGTCTATGCCCCAATCAGCAAAAGTGAAATTTGGAAAGTCTTGCTAAATGACAGCTGGCCAGGAAGAAAAACATATTTTCAAGGATTCAGCAAGACTGTACCACTTCAAGATATCCTCTGACCCATTCTACCTTCTTCAAGACTCCAAGACTCCACTAGGTACTTAAAACAGAGTTTCTCAACCTGGACACTATTAAATTCAGGGCCAGGTAATTCTGTGTTGTGGAGGCTGTCCTGTGCAACATGGAATGTTGAGAAACATCCATGACCAGTATCCACTGGACACCATTAGCAGGATTCTCCCTCATCATGACAGCCAGTATCTCCAGACATTGCCAAATATCCGCACAAGATGGAGGAACAAAATTACCCTCAGTTAAGAACCACTGGTCTGGTCTAAGACTAAAGGACCACCTCCATATTTTGGAAGACTTAAGATAACTTGGGATCCAGTCCAGCCTGACCTGGTTCCTTTTAAGTTATCTTTTTTCAAGGCAGGAATTAGTAAGGTAGTCATCAAATGTGTCCTTCCTTCATTCATTCATCACCCAAGCCTTCCCTCATTGGCCTACCCACTCCCCCATTCAGCATATGTTGACAATTATCAGTGGCAAGACTCAGGCATGCCACAATCACTGAGTACTTTAAAGATGTCCAAGCAAATGCCATCCAGGACATGCTCCGAACTACCAAAGTTGACCAGAACACTTGAGTTCTTACCCTGATCCTCCAACTCTCTCTTGAGCCAGTCACTTTTCCACCAGGACTCGGTCTCGTCTATAAAATGGACTTGATGTGTGTTTCCTAAACATTGGTCATTTCGGTGCCACCTCCAACATTTTTGCCATACTCACCATCTGCATAATCCTGTAGTCATTATACTTCTTCTTAAGTCAATGCTTTTTCTTTACTTAATCTCAAAAGGAAATTGTATCTCCCTACAATATGGCTAAATCCAGGGTCATGTTCATAAGTAAAAGGGGACCTTGAGAAAGAAAAGGTGTAAAAGCAAAGCAAAGCTATTAGAAATCCTGGCTACACACTGTTTTTGATGGGAGGTTCTAAGTGGGACACCTGTTCTCCCCATATGACAAAGTGGGGAACAGAAAGGGTTAAAGACACTCCAGCACTAAACTGGGACTTTCTCTGTGCCAGTGAAGATTGAAAGACGCTTGCAAAGGGGAAACACTCTCACGGTGAGGTTCAGAATCATGTATTTTCTCATTCCTGGGTGACCTTGAGCTAGCCACATCTACAAGGAGCATCTATGCCAACTTCTGGAAACCAGGACAAGCCAAGCTAGTTCCCAGGGCCTTCTTCCATCGGCCTACCTGCATGACATCATATAAATGACTTATTTATGTGATTTCTGAACTTCTGTTTTCTCTTCTACAGAATAGGAATAACACCAGCCAACCCTCAAGACCACTGTGAAGAAGTAATAGCAAACAGATTTAACGTCTCTTTGATGTCCAAGGTCCTTCTTTAGCCCTGACACCCTAGGAAAAAAATCAGACCCTCGGTAGTCTTTGTAGATGGCCTTTCAAGTCATTCTTCATGGTGGCACAGCAAAACCAAACCAAATGGAAGAGTTTGGAATTACTAGAGACTGAACATTGGTGTCCCCCCAAAGTTCATACGTGTAACCTGATCCCCAGTGTGATGATATTAGGAGGCGGAGCCTTTAGAAGCAATAAGTTCATGAGGATGGAACCCTCACAAAAGGAATTAGAGCCCTTACAGAAGAGACCCCACAGAGCAGCCCTGACCCTCCCACCATGTGAGAACACAGCAAGAAGACGGCCATCTATGAACTAAGAAATCTCCTTGGACACCCTGTCTGCCAGCACCTTGATCTTGGACATCCCAGCCTCCAGACTGTAAGAAATCAATTTCTCTTGTTTATAAGCTCCCCACCCCCACCCCACCCACCCCCACCGAGTGACTAAGACAAGAACTTGGCACCTTCAAGCTGGAGGGTCTTATCCAATCACTTGGGACCACTGGGCCTCAGTTTCCTGGACCATAACATGGGAATCAGAAAGGTTCTCCTGCCCACCCTTGTTACAAAATTCATGTGGAGTAATGACAGCTCTTTGCAGATGGCCAGGTGAGGAATGCACATGTGGGTATTGATTTCAGAGTGACTGGGAACTAACTGCACCTTTTCATATTCTCTGAGTTGCCTGCAGGCAGGTAAGGGGGGAGCAAGCGGCAAGAGACGGGATGGCCAGAGGCCACTCCTGCTAAGGTGAGCAGCTACGAGAGAACTAGGCTGGAAAGAGGCACAAATGTTCTGAACTGGGATCAAAAGTTCTGCAAAGAAACCAGAGGGGCCAAAACTGGGGGTGAGGGGTGGGGAAGGAAGAAATGGAAGAAGGTGTCAGGAGTGAGGAAGGGGTGACTTTGCACACTTGCCCTCTGGCATCAGGGTCTTTGGCAAGCTCTGTCCTTTTGAGGTTCAAGTTTGTTTATTCTTGGCAAAATGTAACCGCCTGTTTCTAAGAGAAAAGTCTTTAAAAGGCTTATAAAATCTACTCAAAAGGCTTTCTGGACATCAAATAGCTCATAAAAAGGAACATTTTGATGAGTTAAGTGTAAATGAATCAGAAACATACGGATTCCATTTTGCCTAATCTGTCCTCGGATTTAGAAACGAAGGGGAAACTTCTCAAAGCCAAATTCTTCAGGGGCTTTGTAGACCCCCGAAAACTTTGAAAGCCGTTGGCAAGGTTAGGCGAATCCCATATAGAACTTTGTTTTGCCCTCCTGAACTTCAGTCTCCAAGAGAGGCCCCCACTGCAGGATTGATTCAGAGTGATAAAGGGAAGAAAAGGGATAAACCCAGCACATTTACTATGTGGTGGGATCTTTGCATTTCCCAGCTACCATTTGCTGGAGCCCCTCCAAGAGAGGGATGCACTTCATGTCATTTGAGAGATGGAAGAGTCCAGAAGAGAGTCACACCAAGGAGACAGGGTGCTGATCCTGGCTCCCCTGAAGGACCAGCTTTGCAAAGCTGACCAAGTCAAAGTAATGTCTTCCAGGTCTCAGTTTCCCCATCTGTAAAATGGAGCTAAAAGGGGTATCTAAGTAGAATTGTGGCAAGGGGTAAATTGCAAAGTTGTCATAAAACATCGCATCTGGTGCTTGGCCAATAATAAGTACTCGATCAACATGGGCTTTCATTATGGGACACAACCTTGGAGGGATGAGCATTCTTGTTATCCCCATTCTACAGGGTGCTGCTGCTACCTTCCCACTACGTCCCCCAAAGGACTGAAGAGTACAGTCCAGAGACCTGGAACTAACTTCCCAGAAAGGCTGGCACAGAGAGCCTCCCTCCAGCCCCATGCAGGTGGCTGGAGGTGAGCTAAGATGGGCCTTTTCCCAGAACTTCCAAGGACTTGCTGATGCCAAGACTGAACTAGCCCCACACCCTCCATCAGAGGTGTTGAGAGATATCCCTGACTCCAAAGGTTTGTTTTCTTGCTGTGACGGGTTAATGGAATTACAGCGAAGAAGCCGAAGGAGAAAAGAGGGAGGGACATTTGGAATCACTCTGCATTTTCCATTTACAGTCTCTCTGACTGATGCTGTGTAACGCGGCCATAAAAATACATGAAGCAAAGTCTAAAGTAGAAAAAAATAAATTAAATATATGTAAATTGGCCAGGTGGATACTACTTGGCTTCTTGTGCATGCTTTTGCACATGGTTTTATCAAAGGGGATAATTACAGCATGTGGAAAATAGTACATATTGTTTCCATATGAGAGATAGAGTGTTTTAAGTAGTTAAAGGAACTTAAGGGTGTGGAATGTTCTCATCATGAGAAGAACTGCTCATGTCCTAGAACTGGAGTATTTGTGAACAAGGATCACAGAAGTCTTTCTAGCATTCTATGGAGGGAAGACCCCCAAACTTCTTGGTGAGTTTGGCTGAACTCAAAAAGTGAGAGAGAGCCCCTTGGGTAGCCTCCCTTCATTTCCTGACTATTGTGTCCAGGGATGAACTGGGCAGGTCTCTGCATCTGGCTCCTTCACCAACAGGCCCCACAACAAAACAGTTGATGAGGTCAACAAGGTTGGGAGCCCAACAACAAAAAGACAAATGAACCCATTAAAACTGGGCAAAGGGTCTGAATAGACATTTCTCTGAAGAAGAGATGCAAATGGCCAATAAGCGCAGGCAAAGATGTTCGACGTCATTAGTCACTAGGGAAATGCAAATCAAAACCACAAGGAGAGAGCTCTTCACACCCATGAGGATGGTTATAATCAAGAAAAATTAAAAACAACAAATATCGATGAGGATACGGAGAAATTGCAACCCTTGTACACTGCTAGTGGGGGTGCAAAGTGGCACAGTAGCTCTGGAAAACAGTCTGGCAGGTCCCCAAAACGTTCCAGAGAGAGTCGCCATGTGACCCAGCAATTCCGCTCCTAGGTATAGACCCCAAAGAGTTGAAAATGGGTAAATAAGTATCTGTCCACCGATGTGCGCAGCAGAAAACTTCACAGAAGCCACAAGGTGGAAAACAAACCAGCGTTCATCAACAGATGCATGGATAAACAAAGTGTGGTCCATCTGCACAATGGAATATTCCTCAGCCATTAACAAGGAAAGAACTGCAGACACCTGCCACAACACAGGCAAGTCTCAAAAGTATTATTCTAAGTGAAAGAAGCTAGACATGAAAGGTCACATAGGTGGCAGATTCCATTTACCTGAAATATCCAGAACCAGCAAATCCACAGGGACGAAGAACAAATTAATGATCGTCAGGGACTGGGGATGAGAGGTGGGGAGGGGGTGGAGCTCATGGGGACAAACTGCTCCATAGGAACAGGGGTTCCCTTTGGAGTGCTGAAATGCCGTGAAACTGGACAGGGTTGGTGGCCACACAACAGTATGAACACACAAAATGCCTCTGGACTATACACCTTAAAATAGTGAATTGCATGGCATGTGAATTTCAACTCAATAAAATTAAAAAATAACAATGAAGACTGGAGCCCATTTTCCTGCCCTCCACCTGCCAGGACCAAGAGCACTTGACCTGGCATTAAAGACCTTAATCTCCAGCTCAAGGCCTACAGCTGAAGTTTCCCTAGAATTGGCCTCTCACAAACTATAATTTTTCTCTTGGAATGAAACTGCGTGGGCCCCACTGGCAAATAACCAAACAAGGAGGATTTTAATATGACATGGCTGTATGATACCAGGATTTTCGCAGCCTTTTTTCCTTAAATCCATACCTTCATTATCCTCTTGAGAAATAATTCTGACAGATACAGAGGAAGCGAGTTGGTGGTTCAGAGCCTTGTTAAGTCTTGGTTGCTGAGTAGTCTGGCTTAATCGACAAGGAAATGATGAGCATCCATGAAGAACCGTTTGTCTAAAAAAAAAAAAAAAAAAAAGAAGAAGAAGAAGAAAGAAAAGAATCATGTGCCTTTATAATTTGGAACCAACCTGACTTGTTGCTACAGTAGTAGACACAGACCCAAATCTTACTTTGCCCCTTGCTCAGTATGAGCCCCTGGGCAAGTCATTACCTCAATGACCTCATCTGTAAAATGGGGTAATTATATCTCAAGATGTTGTCACAGAGTTAACATGGGCTTCATAGAGGATTTGCTTAAATAGTGTCATCTCTTTGCCTTTCCCACTATCTTGGCCTGGTCTGAGAGGTTCAAATGGGGTTCATGATGCCCAACAGGGAACAAGACAGATATAAAAAGAGCACATAAGGTATGGTATTAGCTTACTGATGGTGTACCATCCCTATAGGTTTGGGAATGGATAGGATCTCCCCCTCACTACACACATGGGAAGACTACAGTCCAGAGAGGGTTGGTAACTTGACAATTATCACACAGCACATCAGCCACAGATCAAGAGTAACAATGTGGTTGTCTGAAGCTCCTAGGCCACTCACTGTGCACTGAGGTGCAAGCCCTGGGTGAGAATTCAGCCACCTCACTCCCCTTGGGTGGATGCAAATCCTGAATGACCATGGGCACAGCATGCTCATTGATCCAGGCCCACATGGGTTTACTTACAAGGTCAGAAGCAGAAAACTGGCAAAGTAGAGAGAATCCTCCCCCTGAAGGTCACCAGTTTCCTATGTGTCTCCAGCAAGCAAGAAAATGAGGGGTAGGGGTTTTTTTTTTTCCAACTTTTAAAATAATCTTTTTTTGAAAATATACAGCCCAGAATGTGTTCATTCAACAAATATTTTTAATTTCTTGTTATGTACCAGGTTTTATTTCAGAAGCCAAGAACTCAAGGTCCCAGTGCACACAGAGCTTACAGTCAAGTGGAAAAGACAAAAATCAGCAAGTTGGAGAAAAACTGGAAGAATTTCAGAGTTATAAACACTATGAAGACACTAAAATGGCGAAGTGTGATAGAATGCATAGGGACAAGCCAATTTTAACTAAGTGGGCAGAGAGATCCTCTCTGAGGAAGGGATATTTGAGTTGAGACCAGAATGACCAGGAGTAACCAGCAAAGACCTAGGGAAAGAGTGTTCCAGGCAGAGTGAATAGCACATGCAAAGGCCCTGGGGTGGGAACAAGTCTGACACATTTGCAGAACAGAGATGCTGTATCTAGGGTGGAATAGGCTGGGTGAACTTTGATAGGAGAAGAAGGCAGGGAGGGAGCGACTCAAGGCCAAATCATGAAGGGCCTCATTGACCTTAAGTGACACGTGAAATAATCTCACCACAGGCAACACAGAGAATGCAGATAAAGTAAAAGATCTAAAGAGATACAGAACTCACCCGTAATCCCAACATCTAGAGAAAAGTAACCTATGATATATTGCTGCTTGACCTCTCAAATAGTTTATTTCATATTCTGCCATATAAATATATATATACCTTTGTAAGCATAAGATCATATAATGCCTACGTGATATGGAGTTTTGAATGTATTTCATTTTATTTAATGATATATTTATTGTTTGATACGTCATAAATATCTACGTCAGCCCACTTAGATATACAGTGTCTGGGGCATAGCAGGCATCAAAAAACGTGGAGAAGGCAGGAGCAAGGTGGAGGGCGGGGAGGCAGGGAACAAGGACATAATTTTTAGCAGCTGTTTAATCTTCCAGTGCATGGATATAGCTAAATTTCATAGCTGATCTCTGACTGTTGATGTTTGGGTTGTTTCCAGTGTTTTCATGAGAGCAACAAGCTGGGCTGACCACCTTCATCCTGGGTGCCTTTCTCCGACAACTTCCTCAGGATAAACTCCCAAAGATGAAATTTCTGAGACAGTTTATGCATTTTTAAGGAACCTGCTCTCCAGAAAGGTTTACCCGTTTTCCCTCTCATAGGTAGTATCCAAGAGTGCTGGGTTTCCTTCACGGACATGAGTTAAAAAAATAAAATAAAATAAAAAATTTTTAAAATGGCATCCTTAAAAAAATAAGCATAAAACCCAGGCTCAGTTTATTGATCACTGTTGGGTTTCCAAAAGGTCATGTTCCTTTGCTCAGGTCACATGAGCATCTCCTAGCCACAAGCTGGAAGCTGATCCTCCCTGCTCCTGGGGACACTTCCAACGTGAACCACCTCAGGCTGCAAGAAATGAGAGAGACCAGGTGACGGGGGAAAATCTTTTCCATTTCTGTTTTCGGTGTTACTGAAAGACCTGCCCCCCATGAGATGCTTCCTGCCCTCTGCAAATGAAGAGGTGCAAAGAGATTCTCAGCACTGACTGCCAGAACCTTTCATAAGCCACTGGTTTTAATATTGGTTTGGCAGCTCCAATCATGATTTTTTTTTTTTAAGCACGGGACCTAGAGACCAATCTCAGAACGTGGCCGTGAACTTGGCCACGAACCTATGAATCCAGCTATGAACCTGGTCGTGAACCTGGTTAACAATATATCACACATCCTTACCTTCTTACCAAGACCCCTTCCCACAGCCATTATTTTGCCTTTCCCTCCTACAAGGAAAACCTTAAGGTTCCCAAAAGTACAGAAGAAAGAAAAGCAGAAGGCGAGGCATGCCCCCACCTACAAATACCTTGGGGTGTGCTAATACTCGTAAAGACGTGGACTTGCTTTTAGTGTTCTTTCCAGTCTTCCCACGTAGGAGAAATTCCACCTTTCCTGGTTTAAAGATGAGGACATGGCCCGGAGAGGAGCAACTTTGGCCCTGGTCACACTGCGGTCAGCAGAGGACTTGGAACTGGAGTCAAGACTTCCAGCGTCTGGTCCAGATCCTATGAACACATTCACTCCCCCTGAGCCTGTGCATCAAATGTTCCTTCAACATGAACCTTTCTCTTTAGCATCAGAGAGCTGAGAAGTAGAGTGCCAGCGCCTGGACTTGCTAGCAACATGCTAGGGACACGCTTCCTTAGGGACCTGGGCAGGTGAAGAAAATGGAAGGAAACTTCTGCCATTTGGCCAGCCCAACGAGCCATGGAGAGGAAACATTCTTCCTTTGACTTTCAGGGGGGCAAAAAAACCAAACTGTAAGGCGACTTGCCCGTATCTGCCACAGACGCAGCAGCCGGGAGCACGTGACATTGGGTCACAGTCCGTTCCAGCTCCAGGAGATGCCTCCATGCTTCCCAAGCCCTGTGCTGTTTTGAGGTTCTAGCTGCATCGAGAGCCTGGCCGGCCTCAGAGATCTGGCATGAAAGGGAAGCAAATCTCCCACAAGCGTCCCCACTTCTTTGGGGGAAAAGATGGGGACTTCTAAATGTTAAGTCTTATCTGCAGGGTTCCACAGCATGCTGGAGGGGAGTCAGGTTAGGGTTGGGGACACAGTCCCAGGATTATGAATTGCCTCCAACAGGACGCGCAGAAATGCCTAAACACTCAGAATAAATAAATTCGGCCTTCAGACCCCATGGCCCATTAGTCTCTGTTATTTTCCCACAGTGGGCTGGCCTTGTCCCCCATTAATTGGCTCATTCACCATGCACTTACCTAATGTTTATTATGATAGACCCGAAAATCCAGGAGCAGACGAGAACTTGGGCCTCTGTTATTTAGGGCACCTGCAACTCACTGTTGGTGTAGAAGAGGCTGAGCTGCCTTTTTATCCAGATCTTCCATCACTGGTCATCCCCCTCCCCCCTCTACCCCCCTGCTCTTGCCCCACCCTGCATGCAGCCAGCCAACCCAACTGGAATCTGCACACTCCAGGAAACAAGCAAAACGCCACCTGGGATCCACACAATGAAGAACCAAGAGAAAAGAATCCAGGGGAACTCCTCTTCCCCAGACTGATGGAGGGGCGAGTATATGATGAAATTGTCAGACAATATTGGAAGAGTCTTGGAAGCGTGCCCCATCTTCTGTTGTGTGCTATGTTTCAGATTTGGGGAACCTGGCTCCAGAAAGGACAATCTGGCCAAGTGCCATGACCTCAAATTTTGTCTCATTTTATAGATGAGGAAACTGGGTTTTGGAGAAATTAAGTAACTTACCCAAATTCCACTAGCAGAACCAGAATTGCAAGCTGGATGGTCTTAAACCACAGCCTGTGTTCTAGAACTATGTGAACCAATATGGTAGCCACCAGCCATGATCCCTACGTGATCCAATATGGTAGCTGCCACCAAGCAACTGAACACTTGGAATGTGGCTGGTCTGCAGTGCGATTTAATTAAGTGTAGAACACACACTGGATTTTCCAGCCTTAGTACATTAAAAAAGAATGCAAGATACCTTTTCTACATCGTTTATCTATTTTTACTGGCTTTATATGTTTATGTTAAAATGGTGAAACAAAATATATTGAAATGCAAGTCCCCTGTTCCTTCTTTTTCAGTGTGGCCACTAGAAAATTTAAAATTGCTTCTGTGGCTCACATATTTCTATTGTACAGCCTGATAGGGGCTGCTGTAACTCAAAGAGTGGTCCATGGACCAGCAGCACTGGTGCCCAGGGGTTATCTGGGAGCTTTTGAGAAACTGCAAGCTCTCAGACTCCATACTCTATGGGACTTGCCACAGAGCCCTAACCCCAGTGCAGCTTCTGATAGGCCTTAGGATCTGGGACAAATGCCTTGACCTAAGACTCAGTTTCCTCTTTTGCCAAAAGGTACTGTTCTCTAACGACTTTACAAGGTTGTACGAAAACTAAAAACAATGATGATGTGGAGGGAATTCTTCAACCATAAACAATAATAATAATGCTTGAATAACTCATACTCTGGAAGTTTATGTCTAAGTGCTTTTCGTCTATGATCCATTAATCCTCACAACACCAAGAAGGTACAATTGTCAACCCATATTACAAATGGGGAAGGTGATGCTCAAAGAGATTTAGCTTGTTTTCTTTTTAAGATTTTATTTATTTGACAGAGAGAAACACAGCAAGAGAGGGAACACAAGCAGAAGGAATGGGAGAAGGAGAAGCAGGCCTCCCACCAAGCAGGGAGCCCGACTCAGGACTCGAACCCAGGACCCTGGGATCATGACCCGAGACGAAGGCAGCTGCTTAATGACTGAGCCACCCAGGTGCCCCAAAGAGATTAAGCTTTTAAGCGGCAGAGTTATGACTGAGCCCAAGCAGTGTATAAATTGGTAATAAGCATAGTAATGATAGCAGTTCTTATTATCACTGAAAATGACCTAGGTGAACTGGAAGGAGAACCCTTTTCTTTCCTATATCCTCCACCAAGAAGAAAGAATAAAAATACAACACCAAGAAAAATAGCCACCATTATTTAGGGACAGATTTAGTGCCAGGCCCTGAGCTAAAGGCTTTTCATGCTTCATTTCTGTTAGTCCTCGTGAGAACACTGAGAAGTTGATTCTCTTATTGTCCCAGAGGAGGTCATGGGTGGCTCTGAGAGGTAAAGACACCCCCATAAGTCACACAGCTGATAGCAGGGAGCTGGGATCGGAACTCAAGGGTTTAGCTGCAGAGCTCACGTTCTCATTGGTCTGGTCTCTGTCGTCCTCTCCCCTCCCTGGAGACAGCCCCTCTGTGTCCCATTCACAATGATAGCTGACCTTTACTGAGCCCTTGCTATGTGCTGGACTCCAATGGTAGGTAGTTTGCATGTATCCCCTCTCCTTTGACCCTCACAACCCACTGAGGTAGCTATTATCACCCCCATTTTGAGACTGAGGAAACTGAGTCACAGAGAGACAAGGCAATATGCCCCAGCACAAAATTCTCAAGTGGTAAGAGCAGGACTGGGATCTAGGAAGCCCAGCTCCCAGTCACCCCCCCTTTAACCTCTGTGCTACCTGTCCCCAATGATCCCTATCAGATTACTGCTGAGGCTTTTGTAAACCCTTGTTCTCTTAGGCAAGATGTAGTGGAAAGAGCCAGATTCTAGCCCCGCCCCACCACTTGCAGCCAGGTCCTCTAGCTATTAAATGAGAATCACAATAACACCGGGGCTTTGCAACCAGCTCTCAACATCCTAGAATCTAGAGAGGAAGAAGAAGGTTTCCTATTCCTTCACCCAGGGCCACTTCTGCTTGGTCTACTTTACACACCAGATTACCGATCTCGTGTGCTTGGAGGGAAAAACACTGTTGGAAAACCACTCAGCAAGAACATGTCTCCAAGGTCCCAGTGCCTGCACAGTGAGTGGGCAAGAGAAGGAGAAGGTGGGGGTTTGGAGATGATGCCAAAAACGGAGGGTCCAGATCTGTTCCTGGGTCAGCCGTCTAAGTGAGACACCCAGTGAGACGTTGATCGGAGCAGCAAGAAGATAGGCATGAGGCTGAACCCGGGCGTGGTGAGGAAGGGCACAGTTGGTGGCATCGGGCCAGAGGGACCAGAGGGTCCTGGGAGCAGAGCCAACAGGGTGCAAAGCAGACCTCTGTATCATGTTGCCAGTCACCCCACTGCGTCCTCAGCCCTCACTCCACCAGCCCTCCTTCCCTGCCCACTGTCCCATTTTACAGATGATAAAACTGAGCCCCAGAGAAGTTACGTGACTTCCCAAAGGCACTCATCCTTTTCCTGCAACTACTCAACATATGTTCACAGGGCACCAGCCAGTTTCTCGGGGGCTCATGGGACACCTGGGTCCCTTCTGTACTTAGAAGCTCTTGAAAATATTCTCAGAGGCAGAAAGGTCAAAACCAGAGCACGCGCAAACCAGGGCACAATTAAATGTTTACGTGTAACAAATTAACACATCAAATACCACCCAGAGAGCAACAAAGCAGTGCCACCGTGTTATTCACAAGGTAATTAAAGGATTTACAGCAAATACAAGGATGTTCCTCTGTAGCTCCTGACAAGGGATATGTTTTAAGTATAGGATAGAAGTTCGGAGTCACGTGACATGTCCCCTCCTTTCAATGCTATGAGGACATTATCGTATGTGGACGTGTGACCAATCGGGGGTAGCCTCGGCCATCTGCATTTGCAGGACCAGGAGGCTGAGAAGAAATACCCCTTCAGGTGTCTGCTTTAACTCAAGCCCCACGGGACCAGCAGAAAGCAGGGAGCAGGGCGGGCT
The DNA here is from genome assembly GCA_004024625.1 of Mellivora capensis. Classification (NCBI taxonomy): domain Eukaryota; kingdom Metazoa; phylum Chordata; class Mammalia; order Carnivora; family Mustelidae; genus Mellivora; species Mellivora capensis. The sequence continues at coordinate 117,131 of PISX010002289.1, forward strand.
TCTGGGCGCCCCAAGCATCCAGTCTAACTGGAGAGCCTCCAGGTACCATGAAGCAGAGACAACCTGGGATATTGTGGCAAAAGCACGTTGCCAGGCAAGCACAGAGGAAAGACAATAGCAAATCAGTGAAAGAAGCAACTCCTGGCCCGGAAAGCCATTCCCCCCACAAACCAGCAGTCTTGGGGAAGCGCATCCTGGTCCCTCGATGGGCTGCAAGCTCTTGGCTCCCAGTGGCTTGACACGCCCAGCATCTGACACCGTGAGGAGTCGCGGCACCCAGGGGACAGACCTTTGGGGAGGCCAACCCTGACAGTTTTGCAGCCCAATGACTCAGCGATCATCTTGCCAAGACACAGGCTCCCTCCCTACGAACCGAGACCCCCGTGCGCCCCAGTGCACCCCACGTCAACAGAGTCAGAACATATTAGAGCGAAGTTGGGCTCCCCAGAGCCTCTTGTCTCAGCAAAGCCAACTAATTCAGATTTAACCTGCCTCTTAATAGGCCGCGTTGCTGAGCTTTCTAATTAATGCCACATGTTTCCCTCAGCTGTCATCCTGAATAAATGTTTACAAAGCTATTAACGTACTGTATTTGTAAACCGGGACCGCTCGGCTTTGGGGAGTCATGTGGTATGCATTTTCTCCTCCAAGATGGAAAAGGCTTAGCAATAATAAATACATTGTTTTGCAGGGATGGGAGCAAGGCGTTGCCTGAAAAAAAAAAATTTATAGCGAGCTTCCTGAGACAGTGTGGCTGTGTGTACGTGAGGAATCGGAGATTTCCCAAGTTCAGAAGAGCTGCAAGGGCCATTTGGTCCAGGTGGGGGTTTTGGAGCAGAGAACTCCAGGGACAGAAAAAACACTGGTTTGAGATCCAGAGAACCGGGCTCTGGTTCCAGCCCCCCGCCTCCTTCCCAGGCTTTGCAGCATGGGACAAGTCACTTTTTTTCTTGAGAACTCGGTTTTTCCATCTTGAAAATGAGAGCTTGGGATCCCCAAGAACTGTCCCTAGGATGTCTTGTATAAACCCTTCAAAAGGATCCCACAGTCCTAAAGGTGAAGTCCTACCCTCTTAGCAGGAGACCCCAGACTCAGCATAACCTTCTCTGCTTATTTTTCCCATCTGTGATCATTCCTGCCACATACTCATAGCCAGGTTAAATCACTGCCCCTTCCCTACACGGAGCTCTGGCTTGTCTTCCTTTCAAGGCTCTGCCTACACGGGGTCCTCTACTGGGAGCACCTCTTTACCTCAATTCCCTTTCTGCCTGGCCAATGTGTATACCTACATGTCACTTTCCCTTGCAGCCATTTCTTGAACTATGGGTACTAGATCCGACTTCTCTCACAAATGCCCCACAGCACCCTGAGCATCTTCTGTCTTAGGGCAGTTTTGTAATTGCTCATTTACAGGTCCAGCCACTCAAGTATGAGCCCAAAAAACAGGGATGCTGTCCATGATATTCGACCCTATCATATCCCCAGGGCCTCGCAAGTGGAGAATACTCGCCATCAGTGTTGCTGAATGAATGTTCCAGAAAAGGTGATCGGGGCAAGTTGACAGCACAGGGGAGAAGGCAGGGATCTTTGAGACACCTGTCGCCTCCAGGAAGTTTGGCTCGGTCACATTCCGTCTCGCAGTGTTTTTGCCCTTCTTATCAGTATTCACAGTAATGGGCTCAGAGAGGTTAGGTGACATTCCCAATATCACACAGCTCTCATCTGGGACAAGAGCTGGGATTCGAAGCCCTTTCACCTCTAAAAGCCCAGACTGTTAACCATCCAACGCCTAGAGTCACCACCCCCACACCCACCCACTCCTGGCACCTGTGCACACCCACCCCGCCAAGGCTGTGGCCTGACAGCTTGCCGACACAGATGGCTTTAGCGTTCCCCTCCAGTTCTTTTTCACGTGTTGATCATGACAGTTACCCAGACGGTATGAGTCAGGACTCCTGGGGCGTAAGTGACAGAAAGCCATCTCAAACTGAAATTAATCAAAGGGGAGATGTGAAGGGAGAGTCGTTCTGTCCCACCACAGAAAGGGTGGATGGAAGACTGGACACAGGGATGCTGGGAGTCAAGGACCAAGACCTGGCAATCCTCTTTCAAAGCCAGATCCCACCAGGAAGCTGGAATTGTAGGAGATCCTTCCCCACCAACCCCATTCAGGAAATCCCAGGAAAGCAATTTGATTGGCCAGTCATGTGCTTGTGTCTCAACCAACCACTGTGGCCAGGGGTGGGCTCTTGGGATGGGCCGCTCCCACCAGAGTTCCATATTCAGAGTCGGGGAGAAGCAGTTTCCAAAAGGAACCGCAGGGAAGTGTTTCTGAAAGAGGAGGTGCTGAGCAGAGCAAAAACACCAGTTGTTCTGGACAGAGGTCCTGGGCTGCGGCGGGGGTACAGCACCTTGTTCTGGGATTCTTTGTGTGATGGAGAAGAGGGACAAGTCAGCACACAAGGAAGATCCAGGGCATGGTTCTTACCACAGAAGGAAGAGAAAAGCCCATCAGTTTCTGGGTGGACTTGGCAGAGCGGTGTTTGTGTGATGAAGAAAAGCAAAGGGAGGGTGGTCTCTGGAGCAATGAAAGACGCAACTGTGATCGGCTCTGCTCGTCGTTGTATCAACGGGGCCCAGGACAGTGCCTGGCACACAGTAGGTACACAGTAGGTACTCAAGAAACGTTTGTGGAAGGAATGAGTTAGCGGATGAGAGCAGTGCACCGTGGCTAAGGACGTGAAGGTGCCCCTGCTTTCTTATATGGCTCAAGAGTCGGACCAGCACAGATTCAAATCCCAGAGCACCTAGAGGCTGTGTAATTTGGGAACTCACTTTCTCCCCCAGAGCCTCAATTTCAGCCTCTGTAAGGAGAAAAAATGTATCCCCTTCTGGTTGAGAATGGAATGAATGAATCTCTCCAAATACCCGGGATGGTGCCAGGACACATGACTGTCCCACCCGTGGCAGAGACTAGATGACTCTCTTTATTAAAATGCCCCCATTCCCTTCCCATTGGACTATAGGGCCTGAATCTTCATTAAACAGTGGTTTTAGATATTTAAGCGTTTCAGCTCAAGTCTTGGAGAGCAAGAAAAAAGAGACCTAAGACAAAGATTTTTGTCAGCGCTAGTATCCGTTACAACAAAACATGATTTTCCTATGGAATCTCCATGGTGAATTGAAAATATCTTTAACCGGTTTCTCTCCAGCAGCAGAAAGGATTGTTTGCCGACCTCGTGGCTTTTCCAAGCGAGATCTGGCCCCAGCGAGGAGTAGTTTGGATGCTCTGGGCTCTGCTGACTCTTTTTACAATGAGTGTGAAACAGCAACACTTCTAAAATTCTTGCTGATATCCTACAACATAAAACCCAAAGAATGTTCGGGGTCCCCCGACGCTGTGCTCTAAGCCACACACAGACCACACCCAGTATTCTGATCCACGGAGCCAAGAGCTTAAGATTTTCGTGGATATTGGCAAGCACCAAAAGGTAACATGGCCACAGCCAGGCCAAAAAGGGTGTTGAAATTCTGTTGAGGGTTCTATAAATCCACATGAAAATGTTTTCCTTTCTTAAACATTTTTTGGTTGTTGAGGATCCCTCCCTTCCCTCTTGCCTCCTCCAGCTCGTTCCGTTCCTCTAGCTCCTCTCTCTCTCCCTCCCTCTTCCATGACAATGAAAGGAAAGTGTCTATCCCCACGCGGGAATATTATCCACACACAACTCATCGCCAAACAGATGGACAAACACACCACTCTTGAGTTCTCCTCTGGAGTATCTCCCTCTTCTATTTCTTCTGGTCCCTCTAGGAAAGCCCTCTCGGGAACATAGGTCCCGGCTTCCCCAGGCTCAGGATTCCGGCCAGGCTAGAGACAGAGCAAGGCAGGTATCCTTTTGGCTGCATGAAGACCCCACACCTCACCACCAGCCTTTCGATTCCTGGGTGCCCCTCGAACGTGGGTGGTGGGCAGACGCCCAAGGTCCTTTGTTCCAGGAATGGCTAGCCGGTCCTATTTAAAAACAGGGCTTCCCAAACCGGGACCAGGGCTGGCTTCATGGGTATGTGACGGGCTGCCACTGAGAAGGGCATGGTGCTTGGTTTAATGCTGTGTTGTCACTGTCTTGAAATCCGAAGTAATTTTTGAAGGAGAGGGACCGCATATTCATTTGGCACTTTTCATGTTCCATTTTGCACGGGGTCCACTGATGATGTAGTTAATCCTGCCAGAGACCCATACCGTAACTCATTGTGCATGCTACACAGTCGAATCTTTTTTTTTTTAAGGTTTTATTTATTTATTTGACAGAGAGAGAGAGTGCACAAGCAGGAGGAGTGGCAGGCAGAGGCAGAGGGAGAAGCAGGTTCCCTGCGGAGCTCAGAACCCGGACGTCCCAGAGTCCTGGGATCATGACCTGAGCCGAAGGCAGATGCTTAACTGACTGAGCCACCCAGATGTCCCAGTCAAATCTTTTCTTAATTTAAGTAGTTATGTGCTCATTTCTGTATGTGTAAGAACAACTATGGAATTAAGGCAACAGGCCCCTGGTTGTGTGACTCGAATGACTTAGGAGGGGTTCAACTTATATGTGGAAAAAAGTGAGTCCATTTAAAGAAGAAATAGGAGGTGAATCAACTGTGAATATTCCTCAAATGCAGCAAAAGAATAAAAGGGAGAGAAACAAATGAATAAGTCAAATTTGAAAATTGCCAACTGAGAGAACCCCAAAGCTTTCTGCCCCCACCACCAAACCCCAGTCCAAAAATACTGCCCTCACCAGGCAGCCACGGTGCCTGGAACTCGTATACCGCCGCTTCTCAGAAAGTCCTCTGATTCACTGTATGCCTTTGCCCAAGTCCCTTCATCCACGGAGACTCAGTTTGTCCATCTGTAAAATCGGCCAACTCTTTCATCTTCGGAATCAAAGATTCTCCTGAGTAAAACCAGTGATTTGCAAAGACCAGTCCTCACAGTAACTCCATCTCAACCACTGGAGGAGGTCTTAAAAATGCTTGTTCCCAGGCCCGGGCCTTGGAGATTCTGACTCATAGGTCAAGGGTAGAACCAAGGGAGGTATTTTTACCAACTTCCTCAGTGATTCTGATCAGCAGCCAGTTTTGAGAATCACGGCATCGAAGTATTAAAAATTGCTAGTTAGGGGCACCTGGGTGGCTTAGTCGGTTAAGTGTCGGATCCTTGATTTCAGCTCAGGTCATGATCTCAAGGGACCAGCATCAGGCTCTCTGCTCAGCAGGGAGTCTGCTTCTCTCTCTCTCTCTCTCTCTCTCACTCGCTCGCTCTTGCTCTCTCTCAAGTAAATAAATAAAATCTTTTTTTAAAAGTTGTTTGTTAATCATTCAATAAACACTTGCCAACTATGCCTTCTGGGTCTTGCACAGAGCAGAGTAACTGAAATTATACAATTTCTGCCCTCCAGAATCTTGCAATTTCTGGTTGCAGGAAGAACTTGAACTTGAAATCAATAGCAACTTCCTGTATGCCAACTACTATTCAAAGAGCTAAATGCATATTAACTGTCACGCTGGATTTTCAAAAAATTGCCCACAGCCTATTGCCAGTCCCATATGCCCTTCCAGAACTCTGCCACTCCGCCATCAACCCATGAAGTCTTTCAGCCCCTTTGAAACCGGCCAGAATTTTATGACTTCCTTGGTGAGCAGAAAGCAGCAGAAGTGACCTTCTGTGACCTCCACGTCAGTTCATAAAAGGCAATAAATATTTCTTCCACCTGGTTTTATCTCTCTGCATGTCCATCCTGGGGACCTAGCCTCTGTCTTTTCAGGAAGCCAAGTAGCCACACAGAGGAGACACATGTGCATGTTCTGGACACCTGACCCCACCGAGCACTCACCGATCAGCAGACATGAGTGGGCAGCCTCCAGGTGATGAAAGCACCCAGCCTTCCAGCTGGGTGACAGCCACAACTGTCCCCAAGTGGAGCGTGCATGTTGTCCCATTGAGCCCGACCCAGGTTCCAGATTTAATGAGCAAAATAAATGTGACTCACCGTTTTAAACCACTAAGACTCAGACTGGTTCATTATGCAGCAACTGACAACAAGAGACCACGGAAGCACTAGGACCCAACAAGAAATACACAATGTCCCCCTTTTTTTACAGATGGGAAAACTAAGACTTAGCAAGGCTAAGACACTTGTCCCACATCCCATAGACAACAATCAGTCCAGCTGGAATTTGAACCAAAATCTGTCCAACCTCAGAATCCACATTCAATCCATATTCTTTGTTGATGGGATGCTCAGCGGGTCAATGTGGACGGTGTGGATTAAATTGGGAAAGAGTGGCGGGACACAGTGGAAGAGACAGGCCAAAGAATGAGCTTAGGGGGAGCTGGAAGAAATAAGCAAACTAGCCATTGAAATTAACATCTTTCCAGGCCAAACTCTCTACCTGGGTCAGCTAGGGATGCTCTCTGCTCTACCACCTTTCTTTCCATGACACTCCATTTCTTTCTCCCTCTTGCCTGAAAGACAGAGCCTTCAACAGGTCAGGGACTGAGAAATCCAAGTTTTTAATATTCTGGGCAATACTGCTTTCTGGTTTTCGCTTTTTCCTCGTATCTCCTGCACCACCCAAGGGAGATGTTTTGTAAGGACAATCGCGATTTATTAAATGCCAGGCACTGAGTTAAGTGCTCGCCCTACATGATTACATCTGCTTCGCTTCAGCAGGGGCAGTGGTGGAGAGCCCAGGGAGCTCCGGGCACGTAAAGCGACCCCCATGTCACCCACGCAGAAGCTGACTTTATCGACCACCTGCTGCTCTGCCAATAATAATCGTTCGTTACCAGGATGACTTAGCACACGATCCTGTGAGATAATACCACGTCCTTTCAGGTCCTGTGACATCCCTGTTTGGAGATAAAGAAACTCAGAGGCTGACAGCCTTTGTCCAAGTTCGTAGACCTTAAGAAATGGCGGGGCCAGGACTCAAACCTAGGACTCCATCACCGGGGATCCCATGCTTGTAAGCAGTATCACTCCTCACCCATCCCCATGTGCCCCTCGGTGCCCCCAGCCCCTCTCTGGCTTCCTCTCCCATCTCCTCCTTCCACACAGGCGTTCCCTGCCCTTGAAACCCACGAGAGCCCCAGCATTGTTCAGAGCCCTTTGCACTTCTTCGACCAACAGCCTCCCTAATACTATTACTGCTGATGGCTTTTCATTCCCGATGCCAAACCTGATTTGGAGTTCACAAGGCTGAGGGTTTCAATCCAGGCCCTGTGGACAGGCTCCGGGAGCCCTAAGTGACTGCAGCTTACAGACAATCTAATTGTTATTGACATTTGTGTCTGATTATTCATCAAGGAGGAACTACCTCATAGGCCAAATCATTCTGTTACTCGGCTCCCTTTCAGCCTCCCCGCTAACAACCAAACACGTGCGCACCGTCGGTGGCAGGCCGATCCATCGTCATCTCGCTCTCCATCTCTCAGAGTCGCTTTTGTGGGCTTGAGTTTGGGAATGGGGGGGTGAGAATTTTTGTGCATCAGCTCTGAGACGGAAGCATCCACACAAGCAGAAAAGAACAGACTGGGTTACAAAAGGAGTCTATCTGTCTATCTCTATAGGTAGGTAGGTAGGTAGGTAGTTGGATAGACAGATAATTACATCTGTACCTATATGATCCCTACCCCTTGGACAGGTCATTATTAAGAAGCGTGTCACTCATCGGTTCATTCTGCTCGGTTGAAGCCCAGTGTCCGAGGATCATGTCCAATTTTATCTTGAGTGACATTTGTGTTGCGTTAAGCAACATTGATCATAATCAATCCAGTAAGTCGTGAGCTACCCTGCCCCTCCCCCAGGCCCAGGCAGCTCCCACCCAGGTCATAAATCTTTCCCTCGTTTTATTTGATTCTATTTTTCTAGAATCTCCCCATCTGCCCTCTTTGGTGTTATCTGGAGAAAGCGGAAACCACCAGCCTCCGCCAGCATTGACCACATCTGACTTCAAGAGCTTTCATAATTCCTCCTTAATTCCAAAGAATGTGTGAAGACTTCACAACATCTTGCCAGACAAAGGTCATTTTTCAAGGAGTGGTCAAAGTTTTGCACTGGACCAGCCACAGTTTCTTGGACTCTAAATAATGGCACAGTCTTGGCACATTGATCGGTTACTCCGGGGATACAACGGTGACCCTGTCCTTCTCAGTAACAGGATTGAGCTAGCTTACAGCCAACAGTGGTTTTCTTTGCTCAAAAAGAAAAAACAAATGGCCACATGAGAAGAATGAGGTCTACACACTGCCAGAATGACAAAGGTTAAAAAGACTGATTATACCAAGTGTTGGTGAGGATGTGGGATGATTAAAGTCCTTGTATCTCAATGATGGGAGTTACAGGCTGGGCTGAGTTGTGTCTCCCCCTCCACCACCATCAAATATTCAAGTTCTAACTCCCTGCAACTCTGCATGTGACTGTATTTGGAGACGGGTTCTTTGAAGAGGTGGCTGAGTTGAAGTGAGGTCACTGGAGGTAGACAGCAATGACTGGTGTCCTTATAAGAAGAAGAAATTTGGACACAGACGCACACAGAGGGAAGACGATGTAAAGCCACAGGTAGAAGATGGATGATCATCCACAAACCATGGCGAGAGGCCACAGAACACCTTGATCTTGGGCTTTTACCGTCCTGAACTGTGAGACTACAATTTTTTGTTGTTTAAGCCTCCCAGTCTGTGGTACTTTGTTACGGGGGCCCTAGCAGGGGATGCAAAATGGTACAGCCCCTTCAAAAACAGTTTACCATTTGTTATAAAGTTAACCACATACTAGAAGTTAAATCCACAAATGACATTGTAGGGTATTTACCCAAGAGAAATGAAAACACGTTTGCACAAAGACCTAAAAATGAGTATATACATCACAATTCTCTATGATGGCCTGAACTATGGAAATGACCCACAGGTCCACCAACTGATGAGTGGATAAGCAAACTGCAGTGTATGTGGGGTAGCAGAAGATTATACAGCAGTGAAAAGGAACAGATCCCTGGCCCAGACAAAAGCATGGATGAATCTCAAAGGCATTCATTCTATGAATTCTGATGTAATATAATTTCCATTTATATGACATCCTGGAAAAGTTGAATCCAAACAAACAGAAAACCAGATCCATGGTTCCTAGGGGCTGGAGGTGGGAGAAGGGAATCTGTTTACAAAGGGACTCAAGAGAACATTTCTGGGTGACAAGAATGTTCTATTTCTTGATTCCGGTGATGGATACATCAAACCATATCCTTAAAAAGGTAAATTTTATTATGTACTAATTATATTTCAATAAACTTTACTCCAAAAGAAATAATGATGAGTTATCCTTCTTACCTAAGGGACCCCTTAAAAAAAAAGATTTTATTTATTTATTTGACAGACAGAGATCACAAGGAGGCAGAGAGGCAGGCAGAGAGAGAGGCAGAGAGAGAGGAAGAAGCAGGCTCTCCGCTGAGCAGAGAGCCCAATGTGGGGCTCCATCCCAGGACCCTGAGATCATGACCCGAGCCGAAGGCAGAGGCTTTAACCCACTGAGCCACCCAGGCACCTCACACATCTTTTTTTGATGCAGCATTTCCACCTCTAGGACTCCAACCTCCAAAACTACTTGCGTATTTACAAATATGTCCACCGCAACGTTGTTCACCATGGCCAAAAATGAGAAGCAATCCATGGGGGAAAATACCCATCACAGAAGCAAGCACTCAAAGATATTCACCCCAACTGCTGGAGTCATTCCCTTCAGGGAGGAGGTGAGGATGGGAATTGAAAGGGAGAACTGCACATTTTACTCTAAATTCTTCTGTATCACGTAAATCTTTTATACAGAGAATGAATTCATGTGTTGCACGATTTTTTTAACCCTGACGCCAAAACTCCCATTTCAATAAATAATAAAATGCTTCTAACTCCCTCATCCTCTTGAAGTGTACCCCCCTCCCTGCTCTCTCTTCTTTGACATTTGTACTCATTGTTCCGAGAAAATTAATTAGTTGAGATGGGTACAGACCTTTCATTGATTTTAGCAACTCTGAAGCAAATAAGTTTTTCCTTTTTTTTTTTTAAGAAAAAAAATGCTAGGTTCCGTTAGTACACAATGTCACCAAAATAATGGCAGTAATATTGAAGGTCATAAAAGTCAAAGAAATTGGCTGGCCTCACTTAGGTGCGGACCCAATGATCAAGCGATTCTTCTGCCTAGCAAAGGTTTTCTCCGCATTGGCCGGATGACGAGAATGAAATTAGGACAAGAGGAGGATGGAGAAAGCGAGGACCATTCACGCTGTGGAGGAGGGATCAGAAACACTTAGAGGAAAAGGAGATGGATTGATGTTTGATCCAAGTTTCCCTGACCTTAGAGGGTAAATATAAAACAAATCAACTTCAATTACAGTGAAAAACACTGAGCTCCTTTGGAACAACACTATGATCGGGGACTTTGACTTTGCAAATACCCGGTGTGCTTGCAACACTTGGCCCCCGAGGCCATCCTAGGAGTGTGTGTGGCTGACCAAGTGCATGTGCTTCTTCTGCGTCCCATTCCTAGAGCTGAACACCTGGGTGTTCCCATCGTTGCTGAACGCACCAACCTTGGTGAAATCAAAGATTTGCTTGCCCTCCCCGAGTCTTTGGGAAAAGAGGATGGGAAACAGGTAAGTTTTTGAGTGACACTGCTTCCCTGGGGCCATTTTCCTCCCCAGTGAGAGAATTATATCTCACTTTGGGAGAGTCCTATGAATTTTTCCAGGTGAAGGTTCTAGAAATGATGATCTCAGGGAATTATTTCTTAGTAAATTCTAAGCTGGAAGTGGAAAATCAAAGGATGAAGGAACTACTACTCACTACAAAAGTCCCTTACAAAGAAACATTAGGCATCTTCTTGTCTCTGCCAAACCCTGTGATTATTTCCTCGCTTTATTTGGGGTTGGGAAGGATTCCATCAAATTAGGAACCAGCAAGATTTTTCCTATGAAGGGGCGCCTGGGTGGCTCAGTGGGTTAAACCCTCTGCCTTCAGCTTGGGTCATGATCCCAGGGTCCTGGGATCGAGCCCCGAGTCGGGCTCTCTGCTCAGCAGGGAGCCTGCTTCCTCCTCTCTCTCCCTGCCTGCCTCTCTGCCTCCTTGTGATCTCTGTCTGTCAAATAAATAAATAAAATCTTTTTAAAAGATTTTTTAAAAGACTTTTCCTATGAAGGGCCAAACAATAACTATTTTAGGCTTTGGGCACCCTATGGTCTCTGTCACAGCTACTCAACTGTGCAGTTATAATGCAAAACAGCCATAAATGATAAACAAATGAATATGACTGTGTTCCAATAAAACTTTATTAATGACATGAACATTGGAGTTTCATATACATTTTATCTGTCATCAAATACTAATCTCCTTTTGTTTTTGTCTTGGTTTTTATTTTCAACCAATGAGAAAGGTAAAAAACCCTTCTTCATTCTGGAGCCTTAGAAAAACAAGGTGTTGGACTGCATTTGGCTCCCGGGAACCTGCTTGCCAACCTACCCATTAAACATCTTGTCATTTATACTCTTTGTTATAAACCTATTTCTATTTTGAAACCTCCCTCTGACTATATACAATGTCTTGACAGACAGGTGTATAGACAGATAGAACATTGGTGATCGAGATGATAGATAAAGAGGGGGCTTTTTAAGCAAAAGAAATGGCTATTGTCCATTTGGCATTTTAGAATGGAAGCTAAGGGCTGTGCTTAGCTTAATGCCTGGCACTTAGTAGAGACTGGTAAGTTTCTCTCACTTAATTGAACAACAAAAGGTCCCAACCCCAAAACAATAGCAACACTCCTTTCTCCAAGCTCTAGTATTCTGAAAGAAGGGTAGAGGCCAGATGTCAAAAACCAGAAGTTTGAGTGAGATTAAGAAAATAAAAGGCAGTTTGTTGGACAGAAGTGAATTGCAACATTGGAGCTCAAATGCAAGGTCAGACCAAGATGAAAATCCGGAAAAATTATCACAAAAGGAAGGACGTGTTTAGATTTATCTTTACCAAGAGGAGAAGTCCAAGTGGAGGGGAGAGAAAGGGAAATAAATCAAAGGAAATGAGACCCCAATTTATTTTGGTTAGGTGTTTAAAGCCCAACTACACTGGCTTAAATATTTCAGATTTCACTTTTTCTCCCATAAAAGAATCCCTGAAGTGGACAATCAGGAACAATATGGGAATTGCACCAAGTTTTCAGCGAGGCAGAGGCCGGCCCCTTCTATCTTTCTCCTCCGTCTCTGAGTTACCTCTTAGTTTAAGGTAGCTGCTGGAGCTCCAACCATTACATAAATATTCCAGACTTCGGTGCAAAAATGAGTCAGGGGAGGACAAAAAGGTGCCCTGAGCCCCCAAGTCGATTTTCTTCATCAGTGTTTCCAAGGCATCAGGCACAATTTCACTTGCCAACGAATGGTCAAAACTTAGTCATATGAACATATTTAGCTGGAAGGGAAGTTCAGAAACACAGCTTTTTAATTGGTGCATTTCTATGCACATAAAAACCAGGGATCTTTCCTACAGAAACAGAAGAGAAAAGGCTTCGTAAAGGCAACTATCCACATCTGCCTTAGTGATTTATAGTAGTTCATTAATTTATTGATCCATAAACATTTGTTACATGACTATCAAGCTTGTCGGACAGGGTCATAGCAGAGAATGAAGCAAGTTCCTATTTGCGACATTACATGGAATCATGTGTCATGAAGTACAGGGAGCCCCCGGAGCATATAAACCCAAGAGTTGACAAAATTTGTCTGCAAAGGGCCAAATAATAAACTTTTCTAAGCTTTCTGTGGTCTTTGCACAGTCTCTTGTCTCAACTACTTGACTTTGCCATCATATCACAGAAACAGCCATAGGGAACATGTAGTGGATGGGCATAGGTGTGTTCCAATAAAACTTTATTTATAAAAGCAGAGGGTGGACAGCTTTGGCACAAAGGCCATTGTTTGTTCAATGAGCCCTGATGTAAGCTAATGGGAGAGGTCGGTTTGGTCCTGTTCAAGGGACGCCTTATTAACCTGACCCATGAAAGGTGATCAGAAGTTCATTATGAAGAAAGGAACAGGGCTGACCTGGAGTGTTCCAGGCAAGGGAACTTCTAAGATGGACTTATAAGACAGAGCAAAGCATGCTCAAAGAATTTAAAGGAATCCAAATAGGATGGAGTAAAGTAAGCATGAAGAAACTTACAAATGTTGAATTCATAGGAAGCTGAAGTCAGGGGCTCCCTGGAGGCGGGGGCGGGGGGAGCTCTGTAATTTACCATAAGGGCAACAAGGAGTGACTGGGGGCTTTTAATAAGGAAGTGACATGATTACGGGTGCATATTTTAAGTTCATTCTGGCTGTTGGGCAGGGTGACGGCCTCAGAGCGGTCAAGAGTACAGATTAAAAAAAGAAGAAGAAGAAGAGGAAAGGTGAGACATTCATCAGAATAGCTAGAATAAAAAATAAAATCCAATCACATCGGGGCACCTGGGTGGCTCAGTGGGTTAAGCCTCTGCCTTCGGCTCGGTTTATAAGCTCTGGGTCCTGGGATCAAGTCCCGCATCCGACTCTCTGCTCAGCAGGGAGCCTGCTTCCCCCTCTCTCTCTGCCTGCCTCTCTGCCTACTTGTGATATCTCTCTCTCTCTCTCTCTCTCTGTCAAATAAATAAATAAAATCTTTTAAAAAAATCCAATCACATCAAGAGTTGGCGCACTGTGTTTACTCCCAACATTTCTGTCACCAAGTATGCAGGGGTTTTTCCTCACACCAAACAATTCTCCGGATCTCTGGATGTTGACTTGGTATTCTAACATCCATCTCAATTCTGACATAAACTACCTGGGGTTAGTGCCATATTCCACAGGATGAAGGACTCAGTCCCTCACCACGGCCCTCAAGCGGCAAGTACTAGGTCCCTGGGGTACCCACACTTCTGTCCAATTTCACCCTCCCTTCCCCAGGTTCAGTGGTTTACTTAAGCAAACAAGTTACTTAGGTTTACTGGTTAATTACAAAGCACACAACTCAGGAGCACCTAAATGGGAGCGATGCCTAGGGCAAGGTTTGGGGTGGGGATAGGGGTACATGCCAATTCCAGACGTGTCGCCCTCTCCAGCCTCCCAATGGCTTCACCAATCCAGAAGCTCTCGAATCCCTATTTTTATGGAGATCTCATGAAGGCATGATTGATTAAACCACTGGCCATGAGTGATTAACTTGATCTCCTGCCTCTTCTCTCCCTAGAGGTCAGGGACGCTGAACGCCCCAATCCCAAAATCATACCTTGGTCTTTTGGTGACCATCCCCCATTCTGAAGCTACGTAGCAATCCCCGGTCACCAGTCATCTCATTAGAAAGCCATTCACTCTCACAGACATGGCAAGGGTTTTAGGAGCTATGTGCCAGGGACCAGGGACAGGGACCAAATATTTATTTTTTATGATATCACGGGTGGCCAAAAGTGGACAACCTAGGACATCTCATTACGTTTGTTGGGAGGGTTAATTGGTACAACCACTTTGGAAACTATTTGGGAGTTTCTACTGAAGCTGCATATACTCCTACCCCACGAGCCTACACTTGTGCTCCTGGGCGTATGCCCAACAGAAACACAAGCACACGTTCACCAAAAGACATGTACCCATCATCCATAGTCACCCTACTTGAAATCCAAATGCCCAGCCATAGTAAGATGGATAGGGTTATCCTGATACAATGTTGAAACACAGGGCACTGAGAATGACTGGTCCACAGCCACGTGCAGGAACCTTCATGAATTTCACAAACATGAGATGCACCGAAGGAAAGAAGCCAGACAGGAAAGAGGGCAGTCACTTCTGCAGCCATATGACTTACACGCATCTAGAGATCACTGCCCTGTGCAAAGTCGCTCAGTAAGAACCACAGGGCTTTGGGGGGAAATGGGGTTAGGAGACAATGTTCCAACATTCTGTGGGTGACACATTTAAAAAAATTAAAAACTAATAAAAATGGTACCACGTGTTTACGCACATTAAACAGGTAAGTGCCTAAATGTGGCCATAAAACTCAGCAGTCTGGAAGTCTTGCAGCTTGTTCACGGCAGGGGCACGAGAAGGGGTGCAGCTTGTGAGTTCTTGTGGAGGGGTGGCAGGGGTTATCCGAGATGGGAAAGTCATAAACCCAGGTGTGGACGGGTAGGAGACAGATGCTTGAGACACAGGCATCCTGTGGATTCCTCGCAGTTCGGTTCAGCGGGCTGCATTTTTCTACATGTATTTAATGTCTCGATGAAATCATGCACAGGCCAATGCAAAATTTGCCTTGGGTTCACATTATCCCCTAATACATCCATTACGGGACAAACTCGCATTTTCAAAAGCAGCATTATGGCAGAACTGATTCTCCATCTTGGAGAATTCCATTTTATAGAAGCTTCAGAACCAGGTAAAGTCCTGCCTGTGTGTAAGAAGTCAGGAGCATGGTTGCCCTTGGGTGGGGGAAGGCCATGGCCAAGAAGGAGCAACAGGTGGGGGCTTCCAAGGAGCTGGGAATGTCGTGTTTTCGTCTGGGCGCTGCTTACACGCTGGTTTCATTTTGTGGAAACATCATGGAGCTGTGCCTTTTACCATCTGTGCACTTTGCTGTGTGTGAGTGCATGGTGAATGAATGAATGAATGAATGATAAAAAATAGAGTAACAGAAAACAAAGCAGTGGAAAAGAAGACAATGAGGAAGCAGCTTTTGTATTCTGGTTGAAAGAGGATGCTGGCCTGGACCGGGTCCGCAGAAAGGACTGGAGAACTGCCTAGAATATTGAGGGCTGTGATGGCATTTCCAAGGAAGAAGCAGGGATGGGGAGTCCAGGGTAACCCCAAGCTTCCCTCCGGGGCCGCAGGATCAGCCAGACCACAAGAAGGAAGTCTCGCATCTCAGATGAACTCCTCAGCACTTTTTCCCCCACCCAGTTTTCCTGCAGCTCTGAACAGAATTGGCCAACGGGGGACCAAGTTCCCTGCGTTGCTAGCACACATCCAGATTCTTCTTCCCCTGGGTCTGTGGGGTCTGTCTCCTTTCTTGAAATAGAACAGCACTGAACCAGTGTTTCCCTACCCGCAGATCTTCATGATTTCTCCCAGCAAGGACGGCAGGAAGAGAAGCCGGGCTTTCTTGGGACCTTTGCACGGACTACCAGACAGAGGGAAGGCACCATTTCCTAAAGGCGTCCAGCTTCCAGGCCAGATGGCACCCGTCTATCTCTCTCTGCCTCCAAAGACCATCAGCCACCCGCCTACCCTGCTCTATGTATCCCCACAGGGGAAATAATTTGGACGGCAACATTTTTAAGTCAGAGACTTACAAGGGAAGAACGGAAATCGAAACCTGCTCCGTTTCGTGGTTTTGCGATGCCTTAGTGCTCCTCGGTTCAGAGTTTAGAAAGAGCTCTTCTTTCTTAAATTCATTTTTAATAGCATCTCCTGCTCTCATGTCCTTCCTGCATTGAGAAAAACTGACGATGTCGGGTCAGCCTCCCATGATCGTCCTCTTTACGGAAAGAAGCCACGAGTTTTGAGTTAACGTGCCGTGGGCATCCGAGCTCCCTCTCAGCTGGGGCACTGGGAGTCTGAGTAACCAAATCGCAAACTCCTCGGGGTCCAGGGCTTATCTTTCTTTATCTCTTGTAAAAGGCTGAACAGACTGTGGGTATTCAGCAAGTAATAAATAACACTGTATTATATGTCCATGGCATGTGCAGTCTGCTTGGGAAAAGCCGATTCTGATAAAATCAAGGCCCGAGCATCACCCGAGGCTTGGATTTCATCCAAATGTGACCTCGTGGGAAGATTTTTTTTGAAAATCGAGAGGAGGGATGTGTGTGTCTCTGTTGCCTTGCATTTCCTCTGTCCAGATTGGAGCCCCTTTAAGCAGGGAAACAAGGGTTTCCGGTCACAGCAGAAGGATCTTTCGTCTCTCTGCCTATTGCCCACAACTCCCCAGGTTTGATAAATTAATTGGCCTTCAGTTAACATGCATGGAATGAATATTAAAAAGAAAGGGTGTTCACAAAGGGCTCACTCTGTGTCAAGCACTGTGATGATGCTTTCTTTACTTCGGGCATCTCCTTCCACTGTTGTTATCAACACCATTAGGTCAGCTCTGCTACCAGCTCCACTTTACAGATGGGAAAACTGAAGCTCCCAGAGCTTTAGCCACATGCTCAAAACCACCCGGTTGGCGAGTGGTAGAGAAGGATTTAGCCATCCATGAAAGTCAAATGCCTCATCAACCGGCTACGCTGACATTTGTGCCTGACATTATTCTGACCCAAGGAGAAAAACACAAAAACCTTACCAAATGATTCTTGGGTGGTCACGCCTCAGAGGACATGGGGATGTCCCATCTGTCTCACCTGATTTGCCCCGAACGTAACCAACTCCTTAAGGTCACAGAAACTTGGGAGCGGGCATTGAAAAGAATTTGAGAGACTATCTAGTCCAACTTCTTCTCCAACAGAGAACTGCCTTCCTTGAAATAGTACAGCTTCTGCTTACATGCCTCCAGGGAATGGGAGGCTCACTACTTCAAGTGCCTTGAGTGGTTCTAAGGGATGAGTTGCCCTTCCCCCACTTTTTAGAGCTGAGCAAAAAAAAAAAAGAAAAATGATGCTGAATGTCCTGTGCTTCACAGGGAGTACAGATGTGTCTGCCTAAGTGGACACTGCATTCTTCGTTCCCTGGAGAGATGAAATGATACCAGAACTCTCTGGGGCTCCCTGGCAAACCAGTCCCCATGTCCTACTCCCAGCTCCATAATCCCCGGATCTACAAGAACACAGAATCACAGTGTGCTGCAGTGCATTCTGGGAGGCAGAGATAATCTCCAGGGTGCTAAGGAGGTACCCAGGCAGCTTCTGAACCCCAACCTCTCCTTGGTCTTCTTTCAACGGCACATGCGTATCTTTCCTTCTCTGAACACTCCGCTCTGATGGGCCCTCTCCCAAGGCCATAGTCTTCATTTCCAGCCTCTACGACCTCACTTCTACTCATACCCAGCCCCCTCCTCATCCCTTCCGTGTCCCCAGGTGCCTGTGACAGTGAAATCCCAGAGGTGACAGGTATTGTCCTCAAAGCCAGAGAGACCTGTGTTTGGGCCCCACCTGCAGGATTTCCTAGCTGAGTGGCCTTGGCCAAACATCTTAGCCTTTCTGAGCCTCAGTTTCTCCATTCAGAAAAATGAGCATATCCCTCAGAGGAATACAGCCCATATAAAGGAATGCATGTCTAGCCCCCGGCATGTTTAAAAAGAAAAAAAAAGCTCAGTCCATACTAGCTGTTTGCTGTTGAACACAGAACTGCTTTTCTGCTGTGGGGAGGAACTTCTAAAGTATGAAGCAGCCCCGAGAGAGCTCGGTGCTCTGTTCAACAGGACTCAACTGGAAACAAACCCTCCTTCCTTCCAGGCCTTTCAGCTCTAGCCTGTCTCTCTACCTACCTCGAGCCCAAATCTTGGATCCCTTTGCCCCCAGAGCACCGACCGTGAGTGGCTGGCCCAGCACACCAAGTCCGCCAAGTCCGGTGCCCGGACCCATGCCTTCCCACAGACGCCCCCCGACTGAATCCAGGCCAGAAACAGAGAGGTCTAGGCCTCCAGGACACACAGCCACCTCACCTGTCAAGAAAGGCCCAGAGTGGGTCGTGCCCAGTACTCTTCTCCCCAGCCATTGGGATCTGTGCAATTTTTTCAAGAGCCCCCACTCTGAAGGGTACATCCTTCCTACAGGCCAACGACTAAGGCGACTCTCCAAAAGAGCATCCTGGGTCCTTTCCTACCTGGCAAAGATGTGTCCTTTGCACAGGGGGTTAGCTCATCTCAGTACCTAGCTCGGTACCCGCCCTAGGCTCTTGAATTCTAGCCAAGGGGACTGAGCCCGCCACCCTCGTCCTCTGTTCTCTGAAGTTCTCTGAAGACACGGCAGCGCTGCCACTTACGAGCTTTGAAAAAACATATTTCTGTGTTTACTTGTCTAGCACATGCCTCCCCTCGCCCGGATGGGAGGTCCCTGCTGTCGGGAGCCTTGTCTCAGTCACCGCCACATCCCGGTGCTTGGGACCACGCCCAGAACTCAGGTGCCAAATAGATCTTTGAATGAACGGAGGAATGGACAAGCAAACCCCAGTGCGGTCTTCTGCAAAATGGAGAATCTGGTCTCTGCTGTGTGGTTTGCTATAAAGAGCTTCCTTAGAAAAGTCTGTGTGTGCTAAAGCATTTAGCGCGGGGTCTGGTATATTACAAGCATTCAGTAAATGGGTGCTATTTAAAACAGACACACATTCATCAGCAGACAAATGGTTAAAGAGAACATGGTATATACATACAATGGAATATTGCTCGGCAATTAAAAGCAGGAAATCTGCCTTCTCCAACAAACACAGATGAACTTTGAGGGCATTATGCTAAGCGACGTGAGTTGGACACAGAAAGACCAATTCTGGGTGTTCTCTCTTATAAGGGGAGTCTAAAAAAGCCAGGCTCTGCGAAACAGGAGAGTGGGGGTTGCCTGCAGCTGTCGGGGGGTTGGTGGAGGCAATGGGGAGGGGTGAGTCAAAGACCACAAACTCCCAGCTACAAGAGAAGTGAGTTCTGAGGACCCGACCATCAGCCTGGCGACTGTAATTAACAACACTGCCTTGTGTCCTGGAAAGCCGGTAAGGAGTAGATCTTTTTTTTTTTTTTAATTTATTTGACAGACAGAAATCACAAGTAGGCAGAGAGGCAGGCAGAGAGAGAGGAGGAAGCAGGCTCCCTGCTGAGCAGAGAGCCCGATACGGGGCTCGATCCCAGGACCCCGGGATCATGACCTGAGCCCAAGGCAGAGGCTTTAACCCACTGAGCCACCCAGGCACCCCCGGTAAGGAGTAGATCTTACACGTTACCACACACCCCAAAAAAAGTCATATACGCGGGGAGGAAGGTGTTAACTAGCCTCACTGTGCTCACCACTGTGCGATGTATACACGTATCAAATCATCATCACATCATACCCCTTCAACCTATCTATGTTCTACGTCAACGACAGCTCGATAAAGCTGAGAAATAATGACAGAATGCAGTACAATGAAACAGCTCACACCCAGCACACAGACTGATGGACAGACCAGTGGACAGACGGACAGAAAGACACAGCCGCACAAACGTTTCTACTGACTCGTGCGCGGACCCACACACACAGGGACACACAAAAAGACCCAGAGGAAGCAGGGAAATTCCATCACAGCAGTGGCTATGCTCCCTGCCACGCAGCCAGCCGCCTCCCCTGGGGACCCCAGCGCCTCCCCGTTGCCCACCGCCCCCCAACGCCTGTGTGCAGAAAGCAGAGCCTGCCCGGCAGCGGGATTGGCCAAGCCCCCCTCGGTGGTTTTATTTTTCCGAGTGCGGTTTTGAGGCAACATGGGAAGTAATAAGAGGAAATAATTCGGCTCATTGTTGAACAACCAGAGGACACCGTGGCAATGTGTGTAACAGATGTGCGTGCAGTCGAGGATGTCTACACATGATCGTGTGCTCCGCTCTGTCTCCAAAGATGGGGGATTCAAATCAGCATTTGTATTTTTTTTTTTCCAAGAGAAGGAAGCAGAAGGAGAGTTTGAACCCACTCCAGGGGGACCGTCCTGTTGCATATGCAGTCGCCTTGCCTGCAGCCCCGTTTCTCCCGAGAAGAATCACGGGATGATGCATGCTGCTGTTCATTCCTCCAATTTATGTAATAGCTCAGAGTTGGGTTTTAGCTCTCCTTGCCCTGAAAGAATGTGAAATAACTTGGGACAACGCGGAAGTCACTTCATGGAGTCGTGCAGAGAAAACGAGGATTCGGGCTCCGTCTGGATCGCGAATGTAATAGGAAAACTGCCGCATTTCCCTTTAACGAGAAAGCCCGCCCCACCCACCCCTGCCCTTACTGCTGCTGAACCTTGTCCCCTCCTTGCACCTTCTTCCAACTCTTATATTTTAGGTGGAGGATGCTTTGTCTTGTGTCTGGTGTCTCAGCTGAGGCCTCACTAAAGACATCTCTGCCAGGAGCCAAGGTCATGTTCTGTCTTCCTTAAGAAGCCAACGGTCCACAGGCGTAAGTTCAACCAGAGATCACAACTGGCTACATGGAAGCTGGATCCAGCCCCGAGACCTGTTTTGCTTGGCTTACAGAGTGTTGGCTCAAAGGATGTATTTTTGAAAATCTGAAACCATTGGCCAGCACTTAAAAATCAGAAGCTTTCACATAAAAATTCTAATTTTTCAGCTTTTCTTGAACACTTGAAAGCTCTGGCACTGTCGCCTACATTCCTACACAGTCATATTCTGCTAGAGCTGCATGGCGGGTGGTCCCCTGAGACCAGACTCTGTATTTGCCCCAGTCCCCACCACTCTCTATTGTCTCCCTGTACTGTGTCTCAGGGTCAGTTGCTCTCTATCACTGAGATCTCACTGCTCTTTTACTCACAGCAGAATTAAAGGGACAGTAGACAAGGTCTCGTACCCATGGATGTTCTTTTTTAATTCCTCTACCCCACCCCACCCCCGACCCATGGCTGTTTTTATTTATAGAGAAACAAAGGATCCTGATGGTATGGTAATGAAATAAAAGCGAACACTTGGAATATTCATGAATCAATTCATGTCACCCTCAAACCGCTCTTGACAGTTGGTAAGTGGGTGCCATTTTATTACAGTTATAATTATTTTTGTTGTTATCATTCCTATTTTAGAGAATGGGAAAGTGAGGCACAGAGAAATTAAAGTTATCCAAGAAGGCTATCCTGTTTAGGGAACATGGGATATATTTCCCCGTGGAAATGATGCCAGTCCTACAAACCACTTTAAACAGGGTCTATGCGTCCCTGCAGATCCACCCCACTCTGCCCCACCCTCCTCTCTGCCCCTGATCCTTATGGATCTGTATGGGAGCCTTCTCTGGCTTCATGTTGGACTTGGTCATCAGGACAAAGGGAGGGAATGTGAGGGGAGGTGAGTCCAAGGTATCCACTCCCCAGTCCCCTTCCGGAAGGGTCGCTGTGTCCCTGCAGGCTGGCTGAGTCCCCCCACCCAAGGTCAGCATTTCTCTGCAGCCCCTCTCCATAGCACTGCTGCCTTCAGCTATGCCTCTTCCAACCTAGGAGAGATGGGCACTCCCACATAGTGTTAGCGTGAGGTGCCGCGCTATTTCTTTTCACTTCCCTCTACCGCCTCAGTTTCCCTGCATCTTCCCAGACATCTGCAAACAATGCCAGGAGCAAACTCCCATCAGAAGAACTAGCTGGAGAATGTCACCTCTTTCCTGCCAGGACCACCTCTCCCCGCACCACCAACACATCCTTGATCAGCTTCATTCATTTCTGTCCCTTGCCCAGCCCTAGAAGACAATGGGGTTGGCAACCCCTGCGCTAACCTTGCATTTCAGAGAGGGCACAAGAGGAGTCCAGTAAGTTTATCAGTGGCTCTCAGAAAACTTTGTTTCCCACCACTAGAACTGGCAAGACCATCTCCAACTCAAAAAAGAAGAGCCATATCTAGAATCATGCCCTTTGGTTGAGAGACTGCAGTGGGGTAAAGAAAAGAGCACTGGAATAGGAGTCAGGAGTCCTGGATTCCAGGTAGAACGCCCTCCTTTGTGTTGTCTGCAGAAACAGGGAGAGAGCCAGGAAGACAGCTGGCCTTTCACCAAACGCAGCCAAGTGAAATATCGTTGCCACGGACAGGATCATCCCAAGCGCTATCCAGGGAGGAAAGGGTATGCCCACATTTTTCTCTTTCTCTTATGTTTCCCTATTCGACACCCATCCCCACCTCCTCTGAAGCCTCGGATACGTCCTTCTCCCCCTCCAAGAAACTTTGCAACGGTGCATCTATAGCATAAATGTTTGCTTCTCAACGAAACTTAATTTAAACACTCTCTCTGTGGGAAAGGAATCTTGGCACTTCTATAGAAACATGGTTCTGGGTGATCCCAGCACCCCACCCACCAGCCCCTGAGAGTTAATCACATCGTCAAGCCACAGATAAGATCAGAAACGTCCAAAAGGCTCTCTCTCGAAAGCGAAATCCTTCCTCAGCCAGAAGCAGAAACAGAGAGGACGTGATGCCACTCACTCTTTACCCACATGTCTGCTAAGAGTCTTGTTGGTGCCAACCCCTGACCTGCATGGGTCCTGGAGCCGCAGAAGGCAAATGAGAACCTCCTGGTTCACTGGGAGCCCGTGTTCCAGCTGGTGCCTACACATGCAAGACCTTGCTTTGATGGCATTTTCAAAGCACAAGGGAATCACAGACACAATGATTTGCCATCATGATACGTTGCCCCAGCTTGGGAGTGGGAGTGGGAGTGCAGCATAGGAGAAAGGCTGCCTGGGCAGTGGGAACAGCAAGTATAAATATACAGAGAGGGGAAGGCCAAGCGTGCCTGACAACTACCACAAGCGAAATATCATTGCCACGGATGGGGTCTTCCCAAGCGCCCTCCAGGGAGGAAAGCGGCACACCCACATTTTTCTCTTTACATCGCTGGTAGACCAGCACTCCAGACCCAGTGGCCATGTACGCTCCTGTATTATGAGACCGGAAAATCCCTGAGGCTAAGGCTCCTCTGGTTTTGTTCATGACCGTAGGGTCTGACACATAGCAGCACCTCAATAAATATTTGTTAAATGAATGTATCCAAATATTTCCTGAGAACTTTCCAGATCAGATGTGCAGCTAGGGAATTAGCTCGGCTCTTCAGGTGCTTCCAGATGGGAAGGAGTTATAGGTCAGAAAATAGATCATCGTGATGCACCACAATCAACAGCAAGTTATGGGAGCTGCTAGCGTGGATGTCTTGGTGAGTTGAGTGAGAACCCAGAAGACAGTCACATCTCAGCTGAGACCCGAAGGGCCAAGCAGAGTTAACCAAGGGGAAGTAGGGGTCGGGAATAGACATTCAAGGAGGTGGGAACAGCATGTGCAAAGGCTCAGAGGCAAGAAGAAGCATGATAGGATGAGCTCACAGGAGACGGACAGCCAATGATGTGTCACAGAGAAAGGTTGCCCATCAAGCTAGAACACAGAAAATAAATACAGTAGACTCCCCCATCCATGGTGGAAATGTTCCAACACCCCCCAGGGGATGCTTCAAACCATGGGGAGAGAGTACCAAACCCTATAGACACTATTTTTTCCTATCCTAGATATGCATACATTTTCATTTAGAAATTAGGCACATTAAAAGATTAGCAACAACTAGTGCTAATAAAATGGAACAATTATAACAACACACTATAATTAAAGTTGGGTGAATATGGTCTCTCTCTCCCTCCCTCTCTCTCTCCCTCCCTCTCTCTCTCTCTCAAAGTATCTTCTTGTGCTATACTCTACTCATCCTCCCCCTTCTGGTGATGACGTGCGACGATAAAATGCCCACGTGATGAGAGAAAGTGAGGTGGACAATGTAGGCATGAGACCGAGTGTCCGGCTGCTGTTGACCTTCTAAGAATAGTCAGAAGGAGGGTCATCTGCTTCCAGACCATGGTTGACAACAGCTACTGAACTGCAGAAAGTAACACTTTGGATCGGGGTGGTGGGGGGAGGCTTGGTATAAATAGAGACAGAGAGATGACGGTCCGAGAACAGTCCAAGTTCAATCACTCTTGATCGGTCAACCCCAATCACCAAGTCTATGGCGTTCACCTTCAATAAAGATGCATCGCCTTTATTAACTACTTATAGGCCAGCCACTGTGCTTTGAAAGTGTTTGGTTTTCAGTCCTAAGAGAACCCAAGCTGATAGGAGCAATGAAGGTGCCTTGTAGCCAAAGAGGGCCGGTAGATAAAGAAACCAAAGTCGTTGATGAGCACGTCTTCCTGGCTCACCTAGGCAAACGGAAGCCTGGGACAGAACCAGACCGAAGGGCACAGGTAATTAAGGTGGAATGAAGGTGGGGAGGCTGGGACAATGGGGAGCATTCTCTACTGTGTGGGGCATAGTGGTTGCCATGGAGACCAATTAAAGGGATGGCCCCAGAGATCAAAGGCTTCCCGGTGAACTTCTCCTGTTCTCCTCTGTTGGAGTTGGAGGACCAACTGTTGTAGCTCCTGGTGAGCCCAAGGACACAGCCAGCTGGCCCAGTTGGAGAAGAAACAGTCCTTAGCATCTGCTTCTGACGCTGCGACATGAGACACAAAGGAAGGAAAGTCTCTGTGTCCTTTAATCATTATTTTTATTGCCTATTGCCTTTAATTTTCTTAACACCAAGCTTGCTGTCAAAAACTCAGACAATAGGTCAAACCAGGTACCCATCCAAAGGAAAATTCTGCCCATCCTAATTGAAGCCCCTGATAATTGACTCTTTCTGAAAAGACACGCAAGAAGTTGAAAGCCTTGGTTGTTCCCTGGGAGAAGTGGGTGCCCCTGCCCAGGACAAGGAGGGAATCTTTACTGCATATCCTTTTATATGTCCTGATTTTTTTTTTTAGTTTAAAAAATATGAAATTTAGGGGCACCTGGGTGGCTCAGTGGGTTAAGCCTCTGCCTTTGGCTCAGGTCCTGGGATCGAGCCCCGCATTGGGCTCTCTGCTCAGCAGGGAGCCTGCTTCCCCCTCTCTCTCTCTACCTGCCTCTCTGCCTACTTATGATCTCTGTCAAATAAATAAATAAAATCTTTTAAAAATAAAAATAAAAAATAAATAAAAATATGAACTTTATATAAACTTTAAATGAAAGTAACAAGTAAAATTACAAACTAAAATGACAGGCCTAAAATTTAACTATCTCTTAAATATGTGGCTGTGTCTCTTGTAGACTTTTTCTCTTTGTATTTAGAAATACAGAGTTGGGACAAATATAATTGTTCAACGATGATGAAATCACTGGAGGATATTGCAAAGGTCTACCTTGTCCTTTGAAAAGGTGTCAAGGAATTCCTTATGAACTTGGTCTACGGAATCTGTTGAAGGACATAGTCTACGTATGTAATGCATTGTCTTTCTTTAGAGGAGAAAGCTGTTCCCGCTTCATGTGTCCCCCCGCTCCCTGACCTGTGTCATCCCAAACTGCAAGGGGGAAGCATGGCTCCCTGAGGACTTGGACATGAAGCCAACTCAGTGTGGGTGTTTGAACAACTGAGTCAGGCAGGCCTACGACCTGGTGGGCAGGGGCAAGAACTCTTTCCGCAGGTTCCCTGGTCCAAGCCCATGCTCTTCTTTTCACCAGCATGGTCTCCGGGCTAAATCTCAGTATCCTTATCACTCAAAAGGGCTTTGTAGTGTCTACCTCACAGAGTATTCTGGGAGAAGCTGATGGAAAAGTTCACATACTTTAGCCTGCTGCCTGGCATAGAGTCCTTAAACACCCGGAATATAGTCAGTAACAATGTCATTTCTATTATCGTGTTACTGCATCCTCTAGGATGGCGACTCATTAAGTCCCATCTCTAGCCACTCACTCAACACGTGTTAACTGAGTACCTACTACGTGCCCAGCTGAAGCCCACCCTGGGCCAAGAGGAAAGCACACATCAAAGAAAAAAACTTCAGCTAGCTTCGTCTCTAGAGCTCAAGACTTCTCTTTAAACCCCTGATCTGAATCTGCCCCTAATCAGCATGGGTCCTTGCAAAAAGAAAAGGAAAAAAAATTACCTAGAGTTCAAAGTCACTGGTGTGGCTCCCAAATATTAGGCCATAATGTTTGTTGCCAGGGCTCCAGGAGATAGGCCCAATGGTGACATTTCAAGAGAAACTTTAAGGTGAGGCCAGGGAGGACTTCTGGAAGGCATTTTGTTCACACTTCTTTTTTTTTTTTTTTTTAGATTTTATTTATTCATTTGACAGAGATCACAAGTAGGCAGAGAGGCAGGCAGAAGCAGGAGGAAGCAGGTGGAAGCAGGCTCCCTGCTGAGCAGAGAGCCTGATGCGGAGCTCGGTCCCAGGTCCCTGGGATCATGACCTGAGCCGAAGGCAGAGGCTTTAACACACTGAGCCACCCAGGTGCCCCCACACTTCTTTAAAAACCAACAGACCACCATGGGAAAATCAATGTGGGCCCCGGTTTAGGTTAAATTATTATAACAGTTGTAGCGATAACGGAAATGATGCTACTACTTATCAAGGATTTCCTATCTGTCAGACTCTATGCTAACAGCTTTTTTATGTAACATCTCATTTCAACTTCACAATAACCCAAGAGATATGAAGTATTAAGATCTACAGTATCCAGATGATCCATTGGAGGCTCAGAGACATCAACGGGCTTGCCCAGGGTCACACAGCCTGGTCAGTGACCAGACCAGGATTCTGACTTTAAAGCTCATCGTTCCAGAGCTCTGCTGTCACCCACGAGCAAAAAGCAAAGATTCTTCAAACATGGAGATGATTTAGGCTTCCCCAAGAAAGACTCAAACCTGGGGCTCCCTTCTCGGCAAAGAACATCTACGGAAACAGCAGAAGACCCAAAAGCCAACAGAGACAGCTGAGTGGTCACATTCCCTCTGTGTGTGCTCAGGGGCTGTGCATGAGGCTGGGGGCGGGGGAGGGGGGGGAGGAAGGGAACGCAGAAACCTGAATCATTTAGCGCACAGCCCAGAAGACAATGAATGACATTGTAGGCTGAGGCAGCTGAACCTGAGAAGCCTGGGGACCCAGGCACATCTCTCTAATCGGATCTGAAAACCACATTCCTTCAGCTCCTTCAGGTGGCTGTGAATTCCTCTGGCTTATTAAGCAGATACGACCCATCTTTTTGATATAAAAACACTGGGCTGCGTGCTGGGCCAGGCAGAGAACGAGCAGAAAATTAAAAGTCAGCAGCACGAAGCCTCGCACCTCTATCGAACACACATCTGGAAAGCATTTTCTATTGATAGGAAAATGGACGTGTGGATAATATATGTATGAATTTATGAATCTGGTGGATTGATCTCAAAGGCCACAGCGAGAAAGGGTCATTCTTATCCCCAAGCCAGCCCCCATGACGAGCTTTTGGATGACTTTGGGGTTGACTGATCCCAAGCTGGGTTTCTTAGAAAACCACATTCTGGGAAGAGAACTGGTTGGTTTGTGTGGCTTCATTAAAACCATAACTAGCATGAGCAGAGAGTGACAGGACTCGAAGTTGCAGGTACAACACAATCGTTGTGAGTCTCCTGCATACGGGTTCAGGGGAAATGGTAATTAATGGAGGTTTGCAGGGTCCGGTCTCCCAGCTCACCATTCTGTTTAAATAGTATTACATTCCATTCGTTGGACAACTAGAGTTTCAGCTGAAAAATGGTGAGACGTCTGGGATGGTCTGACACTACTGCGTGATGCCTGAGAAATTCTGTTAGGGGCATACAGGGTAGCCTGTGGAACTGCTTTAAGCTTTCAAATTCAAGGATGCAGCCTGGCATATGCAAGTAGCAGGCTCTGGGGCTGGAAGCAAGATGGTTAATATGACAATCATGAAGACTCCTGAAATTGACTTTGTGGTGGGGGTAAAGGGGTAGGTAGCTATTCTTCAGTGTGATAATACCGATCTACATGGAGGCCATGTGGCTGGCTACACACATTAAGATACCATGAACAGGGGCTCCTGGGTGGCTCTGTCGCTTAGGCATCTGCCTTCAGCTCAGGTCATGATCTCCAGATCCTGGGATCCAGCCATGCATCGGGCTCCCCGCTCAGCAGGAAGTCTGCTTCTCCCTCTCCAAGCTTCCCCACCACCCCCACCTGTGTGCTCATTCTCTTTTTCTCTGAAATAAATAATTAAAATCTTAGAGGAAAAAAAAAATACCATGGACAAAGCAAACTCACGCTCACAAAGACAAACGTGGATTTTTTTCATCAAGCCACTTCTCCCACATTCATGGGTGTGTTCTCGGGTGATGAGCAGGAAGGAGCTGATCACCTGAGGGAGGCTGGTTACCGTATCAGTCAGGATGGGCCAGATTATGTAATACCCGGCCCCCAAACCCCTGAGAATGAAATCGAGGATGGTTTCTTTCTTGCATTATCGGGGTTTTCTCTGGGAATCTGCTCGGGATCATCTACATTCAGGGACCCAAGCTGAGACAGGATGTAAGAAGAAAGAAATCACTACCAATACGCTGTGGGTCACCCTGGCAGGGGGGAATGGAGCGAGTCTTCATGCGCGCCCGCTCGCAAAGCGTCCACCCCCAGGTGACCCGCATCCCATCCGCTTGCTTTTCAATGGCCAAGCCAAGTCCCGTGACTACTTGTAGAGACTGGGAATCCATCCCACCACATGCCCAACAAGGGAGAGAATGAGAAATTATGGGTAGACAACCCTAATTTTAAAAAAAGTATTTTCTGGGATGCCTGGGTGGCTCAGTTGGTTAAGCAGCTGCCTTCGGCTCAGGTCATGATCCCAGCGTCCTGGGATCGAGTCCCACATCGGGCTCCTTGCTCGGCAGGGAGCCCGCTTCTCCCTCTGCCTCTGTCTGCCACTCTGTCTGCCTATGCTTGCTCTCTCTCCCTCTCTCTCTGACAAATAAATAAATTTTTTAAAAAATTAAAATTTAAAAAAAAAAGTATTTTCCAAGGAGATGAACTGATAAGACCGTAGTACAAATAGCGCTTAGCCCTCACGGAATGTTCTCCACTTCACAAACCACTTTCACTGACATTTCATTTTATACCTCAAAGCAAGGTTTCCACATGGTATTTTGTTCGTTTAAAGGAACAAAACTTTACTCAACTAGCTCAGTTAAAATAAGTTTCCTTTATTCATTCAAGAAATATATTTTAAGCACCTACTGTGTATCTGTGACTGTCCCAGGTGCTGGGGCTACAGCCATGAATAAGACCGAATAAAGTTCCATATACTTAGAGGTTATGGTCTAGTAAGAGAGGCACTAGATAAATCAGCCAATAAAGAAATATAGAATATAATTGTGATGGACAGACTCTAAGTTACCCCTTCCCTGATTCTGGCCTCCCGGTGTTCACAGCTTCGTGTCATCCACCCCCCTACTTTAGTGTGAGTGGGACCTATGACTTGGTTCTAACCAATACAATATGGCAGCTGCGGTGGAATGTCATTTCTGTGGCCTTAGTAAGACTCCATCTTGCTGGCCAGCTCTCTCTAAAGACCCTCCTTGATAGACTGATGAAGTAAGCAGCCACACTGGGCAATCACAAGCAGCCTCTAAGAATCTAGGAACTAAGAGTGACCTCCAAGTGACACTGAGCAAGAAGCCAGAGCCCTCACTCCAATAACTACAAGGAAATGGATTATTCCAATGACCTTGGTGAGCTTGGAATTGGATCCTTACCCAGTCGAGCCACAGGTGAGAGCACAGCCCAGCCAACACCTGGACTGCAATCCTTCAGACTCCAAGAAGAGGACCCAGCTAAGTGATGCCCAGACTCATGACTCACAGACGCTATGAGACAATAAATGTGTGTTCTTTTAAGCCACTAAGTTAGTGGTTCTATTTTACATAGCAATAGAAAAGTAATGGAATAACTATAGTTAGTAATAAATGCCATGAAGAAAATTAAGGTAGAGAAACAGAGGTGGGTGGAAGGTGATTTTATGGGGGTGTCCAAAGATCACCTCTCTGGGGAAGTGACAGCTAAGCAGAGACCATTAAGAAGCCACATGCAAATCCTGAAGGAACCATTTTAGAAAGAACAAGAATGGCAAGCACATGGTTTCATTAAGGAAGAGAGTCTGACATATTTGAGAAATAGTAAGGAGACAAGTGTGGCTGGAACCAGTGGTCAAGGAAAGAGTGGAAGGAGCCAAGGAGCCAGTGGTCAAATTACTCGGCGCCTTGAGGTTCATGATAAGGACTTTGGATTTTATGTTAAGTCTATTGGAAGCAAGAGCTGGATTGGATCTGTTTTTAAAGAGACTCCTTTGGCCACTGTGTGGAGAAAGGAATGGAGAGGAGGAAAGATGGAAGGGGATGAAGACCCGAG
This sequence comes from Mellivora capensis, assembly GCA_004024625.1. Taxonomy (NCBI): domain Eukaryota; kingdom Metazoa; phylum Chordata; class Mammalia; order Carnivora; family Mustelidae; genus Mellivora; species Mellivora capensis. The sequence continues at coordinate 148,091 of PISX010002289.1, forward strand.
AGGAGGCTGTGGTCATTGTCTTTGTGAGATGCCAGTGGCTTGGACTAGAGTCAGGGTCCAAGATGGAAATGGAGAAAAGCAGCCGGATGCAGGATTTTTCTCAGGGATTCAATGCAGAGCACAGCCTAAGGAGAGGGGTTTTCTAGGACATCTCATGGAAACTGTGGGAAAGACATTTAGCAGGCCCTGGGGCATCCTGGGGACTCCATGACCAGTTGGTGACATAATAAAGCTGCTATGAATACCTGGGTACAAGCCTTTGTTTGCACAGATGGCTTCCTCTCTCTTGGTAAATACTTAGGAGCAGAACGACTGGATCATAATACAGGTGTATGTTTCACTCTTCCAGATTCTGCCCACTTGTTTTGCAAAGAGGTTGTACCGCTTCCCATTCCCTACAGCAGTGCATGAGAGTTCCGGTTCCTCCCCACTTTCACCAACCTCTGGCCTGGTCAGCATTTTTACTCACTCAAATGTAAGAGTCAAAATACAGCTGATGAAGCCAGAGGGTCAGGGGGGAGGCACTTGAACTGCCACTGCAGAGGCCCAGAGTCTCAGTGAGCAGGAAGGCTGAGCGTCTGTCAAATTGAAGGATACCTGACCAACACCAGCTGCTGTAACAACAACAACAACAACAACAAACAAAAACAAAAACATTCTAGTGGCTTAACACGATGGAAATTTATTTTTTATGTTTACATAAAGGTCCAGTAGGCAGTCCCGCTGTGTGATGACTCAGAGACCTAGACATGTTATATCTTGTGGGTCTACCTACCCATCCCCTGAGGACCTCAGACTCCTCTGCCGCCAGTCACCCCACAGGGAGAGAGAACACGACCAAGTCCCACTGCTTTTTAAAAATCTCTGGCCCAGGAGGGACACGTCTGCTCATATTGCATGGGCGGGACCCATCATCCTGCCTGGACCAGGGTGGGGGCAGGAACAATTGTCCCTCCTTGTGCAGTCCCCTCCACGTGACAATTTCCCACTAAGGGAATGTGAGGGGTCACAAATGTTTGCTAGACCCCTGGCTATCTATGCCACACCCAGGCTTGCGTAACAGTTATAAGCACAGAGGTGGACCCTGGCCCCTAACAGGTCGAGGAACCATTCGCCTTCACCTCCTGATCCCCCAGAAGCCGAGCCCACCAAGATCCAGCTAGGTGCTGGGTGCTGCAAATCGCTGGCACAGCTTTCCTGTTGCTCCATTCTGAGGTCTGCCAGCCACTCCCCAGTGGCTCTGCCCAAAGACCTCTCAGTCCTCCCAAACAATTCTAGGGGCTTGGCCATAACAATCTTACCACTCTTGACAGAACCAGCTCCCAGGGCCAAAACATTGTTAGTGTTTTCTGTTCACAGGAGAGGGGGTAGGTTTATATCAAGTCCCTACAAGGCTGGGAATGGATGCAGGTTCTGGTAAGAGCACATGGGAGGTGGAGAGGCTTTCCAAAGGCAGGGATTCCCAGATCCCTGAACACGCGAAGTTGACTAATATCAAAAATATGGCCCCGTGCTCTGATAACCACTCAGTGTGCATCTTTGCTATTTCTCACAATGGCACTGTCTTGTTAACCCAATTTCATGATGGTGAAAACTGGCAGCACCCAGGATGCTGACTTACCAACTGTCACTTGGCCATGAGCAAAGCCAGGACTGGACCCAAAGCCACCTCCCGTTCATCGAGACTAGGATTCTTTCTCTAAGGAACCCAAGCATTGGGACATTATTTCCGCCTTTTGCTCTGAGGACACGACCAAACTCTTGGTTTGCCAACACACTTGCCAGGACCCTTGGGAAACTGTGACACCATGCTTCCGTCTCTTGGGTCAACATTCCACCTATAAGGTGGAAAGTGAAATTGTGAATGGCCACAGCACAAGCAGTTGAAGTAGGCATGGTATAGACAGGGATAGGAATGAACTGAAACTGAAATTGGGTTATCTTGGGTGATAACCCAATGGGTTTCAGGCGGGAAGCATCCTTCTGGATCCCGGAAGAGCCACTAGGGCATTCTGGATGAAAGAAACTTGGGACACGTGTAGCTACTGCTGGCCTGACCCAACATGTCCCCAGGGGAGGACATCTAAAACTCACTGGAGGAAAATGCAGTCCCTGAGAATGTCTCACCCCAGGATGTGCCATTGACTCTTTAGAAACTCCAGATGTCAAAGGAAAACATTCTCTGATGCCTCATCCAATCCTTCTCAAAGCCCATTCGATGGTAAGAACTACGCATTTCAAGAACCGTATCTGTTTTGTGGTCCCCACCACCTGACGCGTTTCCTTCAACAAAGTAGGAGCTTAACAATTGTTGATGAAGTGGGAAAAAAAAATGTTCCTTGTTTGAGCAGAACTCAGCAGCCAGCTGGGGACTCAAAGCCCCTGTATAGAAAATAGGAGTAGTAGCGACTGGTTTAAGGACCTACAGTGTTTCAGATTGTTTTGTTTTATGCTTTCCAATCATTCATTCATTCAAAACTCCAATAACAGCGTGAATTAAGTACTATTATTGAACCCACTTTACAGCTGAAGAAACCTAGGCTCTAGGAGGTAAAGGACAGCCTCAAGGTCGCACAGACAGTAAGTAACAGAATTTACTAGGATATGAACTGAAAGGGGTCTATAACCCAGACTTCTGCTTCTTGGGTTTACAATTGAGTAGCTGGAATCTTATTTAAATCTCTGTATTCAAGGCACCTGGGTGGCTAATCAACTAAGCCTCTGCCTTCAGCTCAGGTCATGGTCCCTCGGTCCTGGGATCAAATCCTGCATCAGGCTCCCTGCTCAGCCAGGAGTCTGCTTCTCCCTTTCCCTCTCCCTGCCGCCCTGCCTACCTGTGCTCTCTCTCTCTATCTCTGTGTCAGATAAATAAATAAAATCTTCAAAAAAATGATTATAAATGAATCAATGAATAAATAAATAAATACATAAATAAATAACATCTCTGTATTCCTCCTGATACCAGAAAAGTGATTTGTAATGAGCAGGCACTCTGTGATTACCCACGGGAAAGAATTCTCAACAGACACCCAAGCCAAAGCCAGCAGGTGGCACGGGTGCAGCCACTCCTCCCTTTTAAGCACACAGGAGACATTGCTAATCTATCACCATGCGCTTTTCAGATGAACTCAATCTGAGCCTGGCACCTTTGGCAATGCATCGATGAGAATCCCCACTAACATATGATCAGGACCAGCTCTGGTGTCCTTGAAAGGTCAGCCGTGAGCCTCACTGCTGCTCCTTCCAAGGTAATGTGTCTTTTATTTCCTGCCTTTTTTTTTTTTTTTTTTTTTTTTTTACTATGGTATACCTAATGTGGTTTCTTGTATTTAACAAGCTCTGGCTTTTCAGTTTTGGAAAACGCAGTATTTCTTTCAAATGTCTGCCCCATCCTATCTCTTTTCTGGGATTCCAACTGCACATATCTTAGATCTTTTCACTATGTCCCTATGTGTCTTATGCTGTTGTTGTTGTTGTTGTTGATCACTATTTCTCTCGGCTCTGATCCTGCATATTCATTTTCCACTGAGCTTCTGCTCAGTTCACTAATCTTCTCTCCTGCTGCATCTAATCGGCTGTGAGAACCATTTATCCAATTATTATTTCAGAGATCCTTTTTTCAGGTCCATAGTTTCCCTTTGATTGTCTTTAAATTGGGCATATTTTATTATTTTATCAAATATATTAACTACATTAAGTCCCTGCTGCATGATTTCCCCATGTTAAGTATCCGCCTTTGTTTGTCGATCTGATCGCTACCGGTGGGTTTGTGTGTATCGCAGGGGTGTTTTTTCCTCTCCGTTAGGATCATTTGGTCCTTTTTTTAGCATACGTCTCAATTTGGGATCGTATGTCGGACACTTTGAGTGAAACACGGTTGAGACTCTGGCTGGCGTTTACCCCCTTCAGAGAGTGTTGAAGGCAGAGGGACCACAAGTGTAAGACCTTGATTCTGGGGAGAGCCGGTCTTGGGCTTCGTCGGGCCTGTCTCATGCAGCCTTCTGCTCTCACTCTTAAGATGTGGTACTCACTCTGACGTCACGAAGGTCCCTTTCAATGGCAGACACTGAACTCCGAACCACTGTCTCCCCAAAAGCCAATGCCTGCTGCTCCTCGCTCAGTCCTTCAGCCTCCCACATGCTTCTGCCTCCTGAGTTTCTGGAAGTCTTGCTCCACACTCAGCAACCATCCCAAGGAGGAACTGCACCCCGTATTTTTGGGCTCCCATCTCTGCAGTTCCCTCCTTTCCACAACATGCCTCTCAAATCCCAGCCACTTTGGAACCCCAAAGCCCAAGCTCTTACAACCCCAGACAAGACATTTTGTGCTCACCTTCTGTTCCCCGGCACCATCAGGGTCAGGCTAAGTCCTTAGAGAAAAGGCGGCAAGAAAGGTGAGGGACTCAAGGATGCTTCCCTTCTTTGTATCATATGCCCCCCAAATTCTGTGTTGATGCATTCTGATTCCTATAAATAGCTGTTTTGTGGTTTTCTATCCAGATTTTATCACTGTCTCTGGAGAAAGGGTTATTTCTAATACAAATGACACTGGAATCGACTTTTGCACCGAAATCTGTTCCCACACCTGCTTTGAGCCAATCCCTCTCCTCCAGCGGTTATGAGCCCAGACTCTGGAGCCAAACTGCCTAAATTCTGACACCTCTGTCCCCTGCCAGCTCTGGGTCTCAGACCAATTACTTAACATCTCTGTGTTCAGTTTCCTCACCTATAAAATTGGAAGAAAAATAGTTCCTGCCTCACAGACGCGTGAGGTTCAAAGAAGACCATAGAGCTAAAGCACGTAGAGCACTGTCTGGTTCCTGGTAAGTATCAATAAATGCTGTTGTTATTATTTTTAGTCAACAAATGGGAAAACCAAAGACCCAACTTGGTACATGGCCAGTGAGTAGCAGAACCTAAGACTCAAGTCTTCTGACTTTCAGGGAAAAAGCCTATAAAGAAATATTGGCATGGAGCTAATTAGCTGGTTAGAATGTTAATTCCTTGGAGCACCCCTCAATATCATTAATATAAAGTAATTATCCTCTTTGCTGGCCTTTCTCCAAGGGAGTAGAGCACCAACAGTACGGGAGATCAGATAAAGGAGTTTTGCTGGAGAAAGAATAAAGAGACAGCGTGGAGAGTGGGAGTGAGGACCAAGGCAGAACTCCGATTAGCCAGGCATAATGAAAGCCAGTCCGTTACTTAGTTCCTATTTTGCCATGGCCTGCATTGGGTTGCATAAAGTTTATACCTAAGTCTCAGCTTAGACCCGAGACATTAGAAAGAAAGACCCAAGGGGGTTCCCATGTTTTTGTAGCCCCCCGAGTGCCCAGTCCCCAAAGTCCTCCGAAAATAAAAGAATGCTATCTTCCAAGATGGCTGCGCCACCACTTCCCATCTGCACCCACTCACTCCCCTGCCCACCGGCTGGGAAACAGGAGGCCTCCGGGCCAGAAACTCAAAGCATGCCAACGCAATTCTGGCACCACTCGCGGCTCACTCCACGGGCCTGGGAAAATGATGGAACTTCTCAGCACACTCATTTCCCCACTGCCAGAACCAAGACAATAAAATCCACTTCCCAGAGAGCCAGGGGAATTAATTACTTGAGCGTTTATTAAGTGCTTTGAAGATGAAATGTGTGAAGTGTTCATTTTTTCCCTCCCTTGCCCTCAGGTTTTCCTAAGCAGGACAAGAAGTCATCGAGAGCCAAGTCCAAGGCTTGTATGGAAAGTTCAGGACGTTTCCTAAGGGCATGTGCAGCATATTAACTCTTACACGGGAGTTCCAGCCTGGGCAACACTAGGGATGAAATGAGGGTGCACAAACTCTCACAGCTGGGCTGAATTGCCCTCCCAGGGCAGGTTGAAAACTCTCAAGTTGCTGCTTCCACACTCTCATGTATCTATGAAACACATATGTAACCAACACCTTCTATGTGCCAGGGATTCTTTGGAGCACTAAGAACACACAAGTAAACAAAAGAGCAAAAATCCCTACATTCTGGAATTGTGGATGTGAGATAGTGAAAAGTACCAATGAGGAAAATAAGGGGCAGTGGTAGACAAGTTGCCATTTGATGAACAGTGGACAGAGAGAGAAGAAGATGTTTGAGTAAAAACTTGGAGGGAGGGAGCCAAGTGGATATGCAAGTGTTCCAAAGAGAGGGAACATCACGCATAAAGGTACCGAGGCAGGAGTTTATCTAGAGTGGAGCATGGAGGCCAATGTGGCTGGAGTGGAGAAAACTAAGAGAAGAGAAGGGGAGATAAAGACAGGTGGGTAATGTTGGTGAGGGTGCAAGTCATGGAAGGCCTAGTATGTCAGGAATAATTTGCCTTTTATCTGAGTGTAGTATAAATCCACTGGAGGTGGATGGATGTTTGGATGGATGGGTGGATGTTTGAATGGGTAGATGGGATGGATGGATGGATGGATGGATGGATGATGGGATGGATGGATGGATGGATGGATGGATGGATGGATGGATGGAAAGAAGGATGGATGGATGGATGGATGGATGGATGGATGGATAATGGATGGATTATGGGACGGATCGATGGATGGATGGTTGAGTGGATGGGATGGATGGATGGATGGATGGATGGATGGATGGATGGATGATGGGATGGATGAATGGATGGATGTATGGTTGAGTAGATGGGATGGGTGGAAGGATGGATGGATGGATGGATGGATGGATGGATGGATGAGTGGATGGGATGGAAGGATGGAAGGATGGAAAGAAGGATGGATGGATGGATGGATGGATGATGGATGATGGATAATGGGTGGATGATGGGAAGGATGGATAGATGGATGGATGGATGCATGAGTGGATGGGATGGATGGGTATGGATGGATGTCTGAATGGGTACACAGATGGATGGATGTGTTTGCCAGAGCAGTCAAGATTCTTAGTAGCAAACACTGACCCTAACAGAAGCAGAAAATAAATTTTGGGGATACTGGGTAACTCATAGACTCCACAAGAAAGATTTCAACAGAGAAGTGATACGACCCTTCTCTTCACCCTTCTCCATCCTGCTCAAAGACTGGGAGGCTGGCCTATATAAGCTAACTCAATATTTTCTCTTGCACTGGCAGGAGATCAGAGGGAGGGAGGAGTGTGCTGACAAGGTATTCATCTTCCTGCCCCCTCCCTGCCAGGTCACGGCAGGTTGACTGTGTCCCTCTTCCTAAGCCCACAGCTGCTAGCAGAAGGCCTCACCACCTCGTCTCTAGATTCTGACAACTGTTCCCTCCCCTCTTCCCTCAAGCCTCATGGTGGTAATATCTCCAGTCCTGGGATTCTGTACCATTCCTCTTCCTCAACAGTAACCACACTTTTATTCACTGTTCCTTTATGAAACTCCCCTCAGATTCCCCGATTTGAATATGACATCTGGTTTTGCTGTTCCCTGCCGCTTTGCACATGCCTCGTGCCTAACTCAGTGCTATGTTAGAGGGATGGACAGATGGGTAAGTGATGGATGGACAGAGGTGCTAAATGGATGGGTGGATATGTAGATGGATACAAGGGTTTGACAGAGCGGTCAGTATTCTTGCTTCCAAACAACTAACTCCAACTGGAGCAGAAAACATATGTCTGGAAATGCCGGATCACTCAGAATATCCGCAAGGACAGTGGGTAAGACGCGAGGGAGACTGGGAAGCTTAAACTCCGAGCAGTGCTTCCATGGGGCAAGAGCCAAGCCAGAATGTTGCAGCACTCACCATCGCCACCACTGCCTTCTGCCCCTGGAATAAGTACTCAGTAGTATCAGTGTTGTTCCAAAACTCCTGTCCTGGGCAGGAATGGCTAGTGCACACAATAGTAATCACTTCACCAAATCCTAGCTTCTCAGGAATGGGGAGAAGGAATCTGCCCCACTCCCTTGACTTGTGTAGAGGGTGATGGGGACTCCTATTTTGTGCCTCCTATTTTGGAATTTCTCCCAAATAAGAAAGGTATTTATTTTTTATAAAGATTTTTATTTATTTATTTATTTATTAGAGAGTTGGAGAGAGAGCACAAGTAGGCAGAGCAGCAGGCAGAGGGGGAGGGAGAAGCAGGCTTCCTATTGAGCAGGCAGCCGGATATGGGGCTTGATCCCAGGACTTTAGGATCGTGACCTGAGCTGAAGGCAGACGCTTAACTGACTGAGCCACCCAGGTGCCCCAAGAAAGATATTTAGATGTGGAATAGAAAAGAAAAGAAAAGAAAAGAAAGAAATGTACAATGTAGTGAAGAAATAATTAGTCGTGACCATGGCCCACCTAAAGCACCCTTAATAAGGGGCTTTGTGACAAACATAACAGGATTATAAAGCTGATCTTTGCTCTCAACAGATTTTCTTACTGGTGGATGAGGATGTGTAAAGACACAAGAAAAAGGCATTAGAGACCTAAATAATCCTGGAAAGGCAGAGTTTCCAAAAAGGGACATCCAGTTAACTAGCACCTTCTGATACTCTGTTAAGGAGGAAAATGCTGCATGATTAACTATGCATTCTTACACCTCCCTTTGTAGAGATTCATATTAAACATTAGTACATCAAAGGCTCTGAAAAGGTCTGCAGGGGAGAAAAAAAAAACTGTTGGATTTTCTTTAATTCCAAAGCTGATCACTGCAAAATCATTTTTCAAATAACATCCCCCATTCTTAGTGATTTGTGAAAGGAAAGTAATCATCAGATGTTGGAACAATATGGGAAAAATATGGACAGGGCAGAGCCCTATTGGAGAAAACTTCAGATTGGAACACAATCTTTCATTTTTATCCTGAAAAGATTTGGGTTGATAAGAACACTCATAGTTGAGATATCAAGAAAGATACCAAGAGATTCTGGAATGGCGATATATGAAGTAACCTCACTTTCCTCCTTGGCCCTAGATGTTCATCGAATACGCCTAGTGACTAGCTCAGTGTTATGTTAGAGGAATGGGTGGGTGAGTGATGGATGGATAGATGTTGTAGACATCTATCTGGATGTCTACATGGGCAGATGGGCATGTAGATGGTTGGTGGTAAATTCTTGGGGCTTGGGAAGAGACATCCTCAAGGCCAGTCTGTTCCCTATGGAAAACTCAGGCAAAAGAGAACTCAGAGGAGTTCTGTCCACCTGCTCATGGAATCCCAGCTTGTTCAAACTGAAAGAACATTCTAGATACAACCAGAGCCTCTCAAAACCAGAGCCCGGTAGGATTTCAGAGTTCTGTCCTCGCCAAGGTCTGTCTGTCCCGCTGCCAGGGAAACAGTGACTTAAACAAAAATTTTTTTTTTTAAAGATTTTATTTATTTATTTGTCAGAGAGAGAGAGAGAGAGAGAGAGTGAGCACAGGCAGACAGAGTGGCAGGCAGAGGCAGAGGGAGAAGCAGGCTCCCTGCCGAGCAAGGAGCCCGATGTGGGACTCGATCCCAGGACGCTGGGATCATGACCTGAGCCGAAGCCAGCTGCTTAACCAACTGAGCCACCCAGGCGTCCCTTAAACAAAAATTTAACAGGGTTCCTTGACTGTAGGATCTCTGGGAGCTTCTAATACACCAATGATCTTTGACAATCTTCAGTGGGAAAACAGCAATGCACTGTGTCCCCAACACAGACCAACAACCCTCTTCCTTTCTTTTTTAATGGAGTAGCTATCAGAATATTCATTTCACAGAATATACTTTAGAGAATGAGTGATGGCCCATTAGAGATAGAGAAACTGAGACCCAGGGAGGGGATGCAAACCTGCGGGCATCAGGCAGAGGCAAAGCCAGAATTCTGGAATCCCATCTCTTTCCAGCCCATGGTGAGAAAACTAGTGTCCTATGGCCTTGGAGCTCAACTCTGAAAAAAGAAAGATAAAGAAGGAATCTTCTTTTTCCCTTAGTGCTAATAGATGCAGTGCCTGACAAGAACACACACACACAAAAGATCTTTTTTTGAAAGGCAATGGAATGTGGAAAAGTCCCACCTCTATCCCCGGCCCACCAACCCCCTTCCCAAGGCACCGCAGTGCCTTCGGCTCAGAGCCCCAGCATCTCTCTCCTGAGCCACTGCTGGGGGCCCCAAGGCACCAACACCAGCCAAGCCCAGGAGGTGTTGCCGAAATGATGGTGATGGTGATGCCCTTCCCGGTCATCAAAGCAAACACCAAGCTCCCACCAAAGAATCAGGGCTTTACAGAGATCGCCAGCCACATCCCCATCCTGCCCAACGCTCAGACCCTCTCACATCTGCTAAACTCCACCTGCTTTCGGCTCTTCCTCCGTATCTCTGGATATGCCTTCTGCTCCACCCAGGGCGCATGCTTCCGGCTGAGAACTCCTCATCCTTCCAACCCCGCCTCCGATGCTTTCTGCTCCTTTAAGGCTCCCCATGGTCAATGGCTTGGCTCCTACTAAGGTGTATATTGCGTTTATTCCTTCCTGAATCCAGGGGCTCATTAATACCTGCTGTGTGCTGGTCACAGTTCCAGATGTCAGAAATACAGAGGTGAGTGAGCCGAGGTCCCCAATCCCACAGAATTTTAAATCTACTGGAGGAAAGAGGACGCATCCCCAGGTAAGCAATTAAATAAGCTATTTCAATCTCAAAAAAAAAAAAAGCCAACAAAAACAAAAACACTCAGGAATCATGCATACGTGTAAAATCGTGTTATGTATACAAGCACGAGCCATCGCCACTTTTCCACCTTCCGGGAGGGCACCTAAGAAACCAAATAGCTGGCAGGTTATCTGAAGGAGCTGATTTGGGGGCTAGACTCTCGCTCTGGCCTGTGGCAGAGCCTGGGGCAGTCCCCGAGCTCCTCTGGTGCCCTCGTTCATCCCATAGCATGGAAAACATCAAGGTTAATAATGTGGCTACTAAACTTTAAGCAGGGGTGGGGCTGGGGGCAGAGATCATGATTATTATGCTCTGCCTGATGCCGGGATGAAAGATAGTCTGTAAAAGAAGGAGCACTATTAGGGCACAGGTCGGTCAGGTCCCGGCCTTAGCCAGTGGCTGGAGAAGGCCTGGGGATCCCTCTACATGAAAGCAGGGCTGGAAAGCCACGCTGTGATTCATCGGCACTATCATTATTCTCGGACCAGCTCGCTAGGCCTTCACCTGGAGGACTGCTCATAAAAGTGCCCTCCACTGCACTCGGAGGAAAATCTCATGGTCATAACCCCAAATGGCCCCAGCTCCTGGTCAGCATTCAGACCCCTCTGAACTAGCAGGACGTGTCCACCTCCTATGTGCCAGGTACTTCTCTGGTATGCGATGAAGGTTTCATGCTATTGAAAGGAAGGCCCCAGGGGATTAGGAGCTGGTAGGATGTGCAGTGATAGGGATTTTCTTCCAGCTCTGCCCGCCCTCTGCTACACACGCACCCGTCTCTTGTCTCAAGGCTGTGCTGAGTCTACTGGGAGCATCCCACGTCAAGAGTTGTGCTACCTCAAATTTTTGTGTAAACCACCCAGCTATGGAGACCAATAACTCAGTTTCTGTAGGATGGGCACAGCTAGCTTCCTTAAGATTAAGAGCATGAAAAAAAGCACTTTCTTTCTCTTTCTCTTCTAATTCCCCCCCGTTAAAATCGCATCGAGCTAGAGCTCTTTTGCCATGGCTTTAGCAATTCATTCGCTCATTCATTCATTCATTCATTCAGTATTTTCTGAGCATCTACATCATGCCCCGTGCTGCTTTTGGCCCCAGAGATAAAATCAAGGGCAAGATGTATCTGGCTGCAGAGGACCCCGGTTTCCTTCAGTTTCTCCCAGACTCCTGTAGAACGCAAAGCTGCGGGACTATGATATTATGTTACGAGGTGGGAAAATGCTTCTACGTCTTGAAGTATGTTTTTTTTTTGTTTTTTTTTAAAGATTTTATTTATTTATTTGAGAGAGAGGCAGTGAGAGAGCATGAGCGAGGAGAAGGTCAGAGGGAGAAGCAGACTTCCCGTGGAGCTGGGAGCCCAATGCGGGACTCCATCCCTGGTCTCCGGGATCATGACCCTGAGCCGAAGGCAATCATCCAACCAACTGAGCCACCCAGGCGTCCCTTGAAGTATGTTTTAAGAGCAATGTTTTTGTTGTTCTTTTTTTTTTTAAGATTTTATTTATTTATTTGACAGAGAGAGATCACAAGTAGGCAGAGAGGCAGACAGAGAGAGGGGGAAGCAGGCTCCCCGCTGAGCAGAGAGCTCGACGCAGGGTTCAATCCCAGGATCCTGAGATCATGACCTGAGCCCAAGGCAGAGGCTTAACCCACTGAGCCACCCAGGAGCCCCTTTTGTTGTTCTTTTCACCTGACTGAATGCAGCTAATAGTTCCTGTGCCCGGTGCACTCAGCGGTGTGTTTAGGCATGGCCACAAAATTTCCTTTTGACACACACAGGTATTTTGGGTCCCCAAGCCATCATCCTCCTGCCTCTATTTCTCCATCTATAAAATGGGATAATGAAAACTGCCCCCCCCACCCCAGGAGAGCATCAGATTAATGAGATGAAGAGATCAAGGGGCTCTGAGCTTCCTTAATAAGGTGAGGCCACGAGCTGGATGGCTGGGATGTGGCTGCTGCCCGCCAGCATGTGGCTTTCCTTCCTGTTTCCTGAATCCCAGGAACCCTAAAAGGATGTTGGGGTCCCCTGGGGCAAAGCCTGAATGGGCGTTGGAAAGAGGCAAAGTCCCAGGGTTACAGACCGAAGGGGAGAAGGGGCGATGCACACGTTTGCCTCCGGGTCACTGGTTCCAACGCAGCCTGGCAGATCTCAACTGAAAGTTCGGGCCATCTGCTCCATGACCTCAATGCACTTGCTACCGTGCACATTGCAACTGGCAGCCCCAGCGGGCAGCCTGGCAGTGACCGAGGCTGAAAATGGGTCATTCCCAAGAGCCTCAAGGGCTGGCCTGGGCCCTGGACTGGGGCAGGGGGCGAATAGGGAGGGGTCTGGAAGTTTCCTTCTAAAGTACTAGCTGTGAGAGTAGTGTGGGTGGCGAACGTCCCACCCTGCAGACCCCCCTGCAGACCCCCCACCATCCCTCCACCCCGGATCCCAGCAAGCCATGCTATGGGACACCCCCGTTCACAGGAGCTGGGCGTCAGACAAATCCGAGCAGAGCGTGAAAAGCCACATGGTCAATTTCCCATGATAATAAAGGCTGCTTATTACAAATCTACGCGGGCTCATTACCTGTGTCATCTCGTGCACTCCTCAACCCAAATCCAGGAGCTATGTATTTTTACTTTCAATTTACAGATGAAGAAACGGAGGCTCAGAGAGACGAATAGGTATTAATTACCCCAAGCCACACAGCAAAATAGGGGATGGGCCAGGATTTGAACTCAAGAAGTTGCTGCTTGGGATGCCTGGTTGGCTCAGTCGGTTAAGCATCTGCCTTCGGCTCAGGTCATGATCCCAGGGTCCTGGGATCGAGTTCTGTATAGGGCTCCCTGCTTAGCAGGGAGTCTGCCTCTTCCCTCTGCTCTTGTGCTCTCTCTCTAATAAATAACTAAATACATGAAGTTTTTTAAAAAAAGAAGTTGACGCTGGATGGGTAGACAGTTTCAGTTTGAGACAATGAATACGTTTTGGAGATGGAGAACTGCAAAACAGCGTGGAGACACTTAATGCCACACTGAGCTGTATCCTTAGAATGTAATTAAAATGGTTGATTTTGTTAGTACATTTTTACCAGAATATACTTAACTAATGAAAGGCAGCATACTCGAACGAAAAAAAAAAAATCTACCAAGTGTCCAGTCCCTGGGGACCCAGCAGATCTGCTTACAGAGATGATAATGAACAAGTAGAAACAATGTCCATGACCCTCCAGAGGGGAAGAACCACGAGGAGTGTGTTCCTGCCGTGGAGCTCTATATGGCAAGACAACTGCAGGGCAGGGTGGGGTGGGGGATGAGGTTGGGGGGAGGTGGGTCTGCAGCACCAACATGGAAAAGTCTCTTAGGAATATTGTTAAATGGAAAAAAAAAAATTAGCAGCAGACTTCTGCACACAGGACTATGCATCTACGTATGCAAAAATACTAACAGGCACGCCCAACAAGTATCATTTTTTTTTCAAGTATCCTTTTTTGTTTGTTTGTTTGTTTGTGTATGGGTATGTATAGTCAGTTCTGTTTGTTTTGAAAACATAAATTTGTTCCAAGGCGATTGATATATTTGGGAACAATCTGAGCATAACCAAATCTTGTGTTTGCTCATGCATGATTTCATCCACAAAAAACACTGGGTCATTGCAGAAAATTGAACCCAGCTGACCTGCCCACACAGGAACAGGCAAAACAAACACCCCTCCAAGGAGAGCAGGCTGCCTTGGCGGCGGGGTGTGCTGCGAGCCGAGCCGCACCCCTCCACACCTGCTGGACGATTTTCCCATTTCAGACAAACCTCTTCCCAAAACTTCGTGAGACTTCAAAAGATGCAAAGCTTCTGATGCCACTTCCAGAAGAAAGGCTCAAGAATTTTCCAAAGTCAAATGCTCTATTGATTGCGCTATTCGTATATTTCTTATGCATACAATGTATCCAACGGTGCTACTGTTCTTATTAGGTTCCTACTTTTTATGTGTCACTGAAGTTTTTTGAATATTGCCCTCAGCCCTGTTTTTCTTGTGCCATTTTGCTCGGTGCAGTGCTTTGCAGAATGCAAATGTCACAGTAGTGCAGAATCGCCCGTGCACATGTAATTTTTTCTAAAGACATACATACATCCATGTACATATATACATGCATGGATTTGTGGGCACGTGGAGCCAAAATTGATCAACAAATGGCCGTTACTTTGTCAGTGGCATGGGTGTCGGCTGGAGAAGATAGCTAACAGGACTTCAGTCTTCTCTGTATAGATTCAACGTTCTGCAAGAAGGGTAATCACATTTCACAAATGTACAAATACCAAATTATCATGTTGTACACCTGAAACTAATCTAATGCTGAATGTCAATTATACGTCAAAAAATTCATTTAATCAATTCACTTAAAGAAGTGTTATTGATTTTATTAATTATGTAGCTATGTTTTTTGCTTTAAAAAAAAAAAGGATCCAGGGGCACCTGGGTGGCTCAGTCGGTTGAGTGGCTGGGATTGAGTCCCACATCAGGCTCCTTGCTCAGCAGGGAAACTGCTTCCCCCTCTCCCTCTGCCCCTGCTCATGGCACTCTCTCTCTCTCCCTCTGTCAAATAAATAAATAAAATATTTAAAAAAAAAAAGAAAGATCCACTATTTCCATACCCACGTTCACAGCCACATTACCCACAAGAGCCAAGAGTTGGAAGGAACCCACACATCCGTCGATGGATAATATGGAACAAAAAATAGTGTATCCGTACACTAGAATAGTATTCAGCCTTTAAAAATAAGGAAATCCTGTCACATGGCATGATGTGGGTGAAACTTAACGGCATCATGCTAAGTGAAATCAGCCAGTCACAAAATGAGAAATATTATTCGATTCTACTCACCGAAGTAGAATCAAATAATATTTCTCATTTTGTGACTGGCTGAGTAGGCCGATTCATAGGGACAGAAGGCAGAATGCTGGTTGCCAGGGGCTGGGGGTGGTGTGTGGAGGAGACAGGATCTGGGGTCATTGTTATTTAATGGTACAATTTCAATTACGCAGGTTTTGGAGATCTGTCACACCAATTCGTTACACGACAGGGTGAATATACTTACCACTACTGAACCTTCCACCTAAAAATGGGTAAGATGGTAAATTTCATGTTACACATTTTTTTACTGAAACTTAAGCATCAAAAAAAAAAAAAATCCATGGTAACAAACAACTATATCGCGTGAAAAGTGACTAATAGAACACACAGAGGCTACACCAAAAAATACGGATACCGTTTCCCACAGCTTCTCCAACAGTGCTTGGCCCTCTTGTAAGAGAACGTAAAAGTAGCTGGTAAACCCTGGCTCATCAACCCGGGGCTGGTTGGTTGATTGATCGGTCAAGGCACAACGCCCCACCCAGAGGCTTAATATGAAACGGGAGTCAGGAGGGCACCATAAATAACATGGTAACCACACGAGTCTCTAGGCCCAGCCATCCAACAAAGCACTGAGTGACTGTCCCTCCAAATTCTCTGAGAAACCAGAGCCTGCCTCTCCTAAGTGCCCAAAACAGCGACACCCCAGGGGGACACACAGGCAGGAGAAGGCCGGGGCCCAAGGCCTGTAGTCAGCCAGGGCCCACAGACCCCACTCCCCTCACAACCCCCGCAGACCCCCAGCGGCCCTGCCAGCTGCTCTGGGGCGGGGGGACAGGGGGAGACAGAGGACAACACGGCATGTCTGCGTGCGTGTGTGCCTGCCGCATAGCGTGAGGACAATTTTGGCAGGCCTGTGTGGGAAGCTTGCGGAACACCTGCCTCTGGGGTGTGTGGAGGCAGAACCTCTGCAGGGGCCCCGCTTCCCTGGGGGGGGGGGGGGGGGGGCGGGCAGGGGTGATGAGGGCCTGAGTAATCCGCAGACGTGCCCTGGGCCCCAGCCACTGCTTTCGGCGGCAATCAGAGCAATGGCCCGCATCTGTCACGCTGATGAGCCCTTGTGCTTCCAAAACCTCTGAGCTACCACGGGAAGGAAAGGCGGCTCCTGTGGGCTCCATCCCTGCCAAGGGGACTGGGAAGCACGGTCTCCTCACTCAGCCCTTCCCAGCCCTTGGCCTGCCTGGCTCTCGCTAGATTCGGCTGGTGCCTCCTTCTCCAGGAAGCCACCCTGACTCCAGGGGCTCCCACTTCTGCTCCCAAAAGAAGCACATTCCATTTGACTGTTGGGGCCCAGTGCACTGCCCGGCATAGGGTAGGCTGGTCAAAGCCCGCTGGACAAGACAGGAAGGAAGGTGAGGCCTTCTCCGTGTGTGGAGCCACGGAGCTGAGGGTCAAGAGGGCTGACTGTTTCCTCAGCCGCTTACCCTTCCTGGAGAATCTGATTTTAAAAAAGAAATCGAAAGCGAAAGCAAAACTCAGACCCATCTCCTTAAATGCACACGCTCAAACACATACACAAAAATCCCGGAATGCCCCGACAATGTTAAGAATAGAGTTACCAACGACGTGGATGGAACTAGAGGGTATCATGCTTAGTGAAATAAGTCAATCGGAGAAAGACAACTATCATATGATCTCCCTGATATGAGGAAGTGGAGATGCAACATGGGGGACTAGGGGGGCAGAAAAAGAAGAAAAGAAACAAGATGGGATTGGGAGGGAGACAAACCATAAGTGACTCTTAATCTCACAAAACAA